>VCRD01002576.1:32345-42499 GCA_006783055.1 Trinorchestia longiramus
TGTTGGAGAAGTTCCTGTCGGAGAAGTTCCTGTAGTAGAACTTAATGTTGAAGTTCCTGTAGTAGAACTTAGTGTTGAAGTTCCTGTAGTAGAACTTAATGTTAAATTTCCCGTCGGAGAAGTTCCTGTCGGAGAGCTTGATGTTGGAGAGCTTGATGTTGGAGAGCTTGGTGTCGGAGAGCTTGGTGTCGGAGAGCTTGGTGTCGGAGAGCTTGGTGTCGGAGAGCTTGGTGTCGGAGAGCTTGCCCTAATGACAACGCACCATAAATGCAGCTCCACGATGAGTATCTGGCTCCTCCAGTGCTTGTGTTGGGAATTTGGCCGTGAGCGCACGCAGATGAGGAGCGGGAAACGGTGGATACTGAGGAACCATGGAATGAAAGTAGGGGGATGGTGGGAGTGGCTGGAGGAATGGCTGGAGGAATGGCTGGAGGAGTGGCTGGAGGAGTGGCTGGAGGAGTGGCTGGAGGAGTGGCTGGAGGAGACGCTGGAGGAGCTTCGTCATAGATGGTTTCAGGGAGCTAGACGATGACTTAGTAAAATAAAGCAAGATTTAATTACGATAAAACGCTTCGCTGCAAAGCGACGTCTGCACATTCATTTCGTTCTACAGGATGTTTTTTCTGGTAAATTACACAATTTTAAATTAAAATTTAAAATGTAAATCTACTCTACTCGTACAAGCGTCAGAGCGTTAATGGCCCATTTCATGTATACTATAGGGTGGGTACCATTATTTAAATAAAATATTTTCTTTAGGGATACTTTTTCGGATATTTTTTCGAGTATTTGAAGGGATACTTTTAGGGATACTTTTCTGTTTCACTTGTACGACTGAAATCTGACATACACGAGAGATGCAGTGGAGTCGCTAACAGGGGCAATTTTAAGCGTTTCTTGGCGCATTTCAACAAATTCTGTGCCATTTGAATACTTATAAGCTCATTTGTTATGCCAGTGGTAAAAACAATTAAAAATATTGCATTCTATGGTAAAGCAAGACAGGTTAAATGCAGGTAAAACCTTCATTCCATTCAGATGTACATGAAACATACACTGATTTTCAACCTGGTTAAGTAAAAAATGGAACTAGAAAATTTTGTTCCAGTTTGATATACATGAAATATAGTTTGATTCTTAAATTCTTAATGTTAACATTTTGAGACTCGTGATCATGCTTCCAGCGATAGTGTCTGACCAGCTCGTAACTTGAGGTAGAGGCTCGTGAAGATACATTGCGATGATCTGGAAGTTTTGAGGAAATAATTAGTTTCAGTCAGGCAACCGATCTAGTCCCTGCTACACAAACAGAGAGAGTTCAAAGGCTGCATTGGAATTCGAACCCTTTGGAATCATGAGCAAGGGACCATACGCTCAGATCACAAACCACTCGGCCACAATGGAAGCTTTAGTAGGAAGCAATGGAGTGATTTCAAAACTAATGTAGGCTAGGATTTAACGAGCTATAATTAAAAACCCTGTGGACAACGGAGCAGACTTTTCTGAGAGATCCAGTAACATAATGGAGATCTCAAAATGTAGAATTCTTTGCAGTAAATTTCAGCATTCACAAAGCAAGCTACAGTCGACGACATGAATTCTCAACTCAGACAACTGTATCACAATTCACGACTGCTTCGTCGCTCTATGAGGCTTCTATCAAGAAATGACAGCAACATTTTACATTTTCATGATTTTCGACCGTATTATTTAACAATTTATTCTAATATGCTTGTATGAAACCCTTTGTTTCCACGCTTAACACGTTGACTCCGATTGCCTGACTGGTGTAAATCTTCACTTTGTACGCATAGTCACTAGAAGGATCTGAAAAAAATTACAGAACCTAACCAAAGTGGTACACATACGTACCACTTCGGAGTCAACGTGTTAAAATATCCGTGAATTCACTTGCTTTTTTAATTTTACTTAAATGCTTAATGAATACGCCAGCTAAAATTACAGAGTGATGGCAGAGATGGCTGCTGTTCGTTTAGCTGTTCATAAAGATTTTCAACATTCCCACTGTTCCTGCTCATTGGTGTAGCCAACACTCGTAAAGAATTGGAGCCAATGGAGTGGCGCGTGTCGTCAAATATTTTAAGAATATATCGCTAGCAGATTCACAGTCAATCCATCATGTGTTGCACTCGATGTATGTGAGGTCAAGAGCTTCATCATTTCTGACCAATGGTTTCCTTTCTAAGCTCAGAGATAATGTTAGAGTGGACCCATTTATTGCACTTCAGTGGTCACGTTCGGCCTCCAGTGTTGCTGGCTCGTTTCTTTTGACCTCATATTCATTTCATTGAAATTACGTAGCGCTAAAAGGCTGCCATTCGCTAAGATAGTAACTCTGGTTTATTCAGCTCTGTATTCAACTTTTTGCTTCAATTTTGCACCATTTGTCACAAGTTGGATTCAAGTTCACCTCAAACTCGACACTACTTTCGATCGAAAGTAGCTATTTCTTACTCGAAAAGAAAACTAATTTAGAATTACTGTAAAAATTGTTGTGCCACAGAAGCCAAATTTTCTATCTTTTATCACTTGAACATTCACTTGTTAGAGTTGATGATGTGCGTATATCTTTCATCCTTATAGTTGCTTCTCTCTTCTTTTTCATACATACATATTCTCGTCACGGTTGTCCTCTTTTTGCAAAAAAATAACAGCAAATTCTCACTGCAGAACCTAGATCCGCATGCTTTTCGTAGCTGTTCCGAAGTTCTGTAAGTTTTTACTGAGTTTCTCGCTAATTTGGAGACAATTTCAGCCTCTGTGAACGCTCACGAAACTCGTGTTTTCCTCGAATTTTACGGCCGTCGTTCGCTAATTTCGAGGCGACTACTCATCACTACCGCTAAAAAATCTTTTGTTTTCTCCCATGAATAAAACGTCCCATATTCAGAGCAAGCAAAAGTAATTCTTTTTTATATCAGACCGCAAGTCTGATGAAAACAGCGGCTTATTTTTGTCCGTCTTTCTTAAATAACAAGCGAAGAAAAAGTTCTCTTGATTGCGATCACTGGAATAAGCAATGAAAGCCTTCTGGCAACTGTAAACTTGCATACTTTATTTTAGTATTATAAAAGTCCTTTGTTTTTGAACCAAAAGTTTGATTTTGTTGCCCATTTTAATTATACTGATTAATTCAACTCGAGTAGTTTTTCAGTGGGCGGTTTTGACTCAGGAACATAAATTTGTACAGCAAGATACTGACCTCTTCAAGTCAAGTTTAGGGCTCCTCACGGCTGATGGTGTAAGTCTCTTACTCAGAACTTCATGTTCACCTTATTTTTGTTGTCAAAGCAACGGGATTTACGTCACTCATAATAATCTCATGAATAAAAATTCACGATAGGTTCTGAAAATTTGCGTTACATTGATAAAATTGGACACCACAAGTCACAAGAAGACAGATCCTTGTACAACAGATCCTTGTACAACAGATCCTTGTACAACAGATCCTTGTACAACAGATCCTTGTACAACAGATCCTTGTACAACAGATCCTTGTGCAACAGATCCTTGTACAACAGATCCTTGTACAACAGATCCTTGTACAACAGATCCTTGTACAACAGATCCTTGTACAACAGATTCTTGTACAACAGATCCTTGTACAACAGATCCTTGTACAACAGATCCTTGTACAACAGATCCTTGTACAACAAATCCTTGTACAACAGATCCTTGAACCACAGAAGACTATTTGTCACTTTTATTTCATTTCTCTGCACTAGTGTAATTACTCGTAGTCACTGTTCACCTGCTACTCATTCTAAAGTCGATCTGCATCACAAATTCTATTTCCTCAAACTACGATATTACGAAGTTCCAAATCACAGTGTGAATATTCCCATTTTGAGAAGGGTGAACTAAGATGAAGATATGGGACACAAGGTTGAGGGTACACAGGTACGAGTTGTTCATAGTTCTTCCAGGGAAATTAACTCTATTGTCTTGGCATCTAAAGGAAAACTGTTGGGCATTATTTACTAGATTGTTCGCCTCATTTAATGAGCACACACAAATCACCAAGGGCACTGTGAAGAACAATTGCTAGCGATATAAAAATTCATCTCTTAATGTTTTCGTAGAGCTTAAAATGAACTGAAATGGGAACTGAACTCTAGATAATTTATCCTTTTTGTTTGAGCTTGCATGATGTACATACACAATGTAATGCTGCAAATGTCTCACGTGCAAGTCTAAGGTTAATATTTCCTTACTGCTAAACGTGTGATTTCAGACTGAGCGATCCAACCTAATTAAAACTGAGCTAATCCAAGTTCATTGAATCCGAACTAATCCAAGTTCATTAAAACTGCACTAACCCAGTCTAATTCCGACTGAGCTAATCCAGCTTAAGCTAATCCCAACCACAACAAACCATGCTGCCAGCAGAACATTTTTAAATTATCCAGTAACTGCAAGTGTTGCAATGAACTGCGTTGATGACCTTAGCTTTATACGAGCGTTTATGTATTATTATACATCGGTAGCTTAGATTCAGCATACATTCCACAGCCTCACCCACAGTAGATTCTGCAAATTTTTGAGAAGAGGAACAAATGGGGAAGAAAGTTTTTATTACGATTAGTCTAAAAACATAACCAGAAAGATTGAAGATTCTAATAGGCGATATTATTTTATTCCTGCAAAATTATCATGTAGGTAACGATTTTAGTTGACAAATACCAATCCAGGTCTCATGTGTTCATGATTGCATGCACCATGTGTACACCCGCTGTGTACACTTTCGGCTAGGATATCTGTGTAAGAGCTAAAACTACAAAGCTGGAAAAAATGTAATCAAACTGTTATGAAAAGACGAGTGAGTGTAACGGGAAAATGTTTTTTCTAAATTTCTGTATAGTCCCTAACTTCTTATAGGTTAATTCATAATGAATTGACCTATAATTAACCTATTACTGTCAAAGACCTCATTTTTATGTTATAATGGAATAACTCCTATGATTCGAAGCAAAATAAATAGTTCTTTGATATGTTAGAAATTGAATTAAAATTTTAGGTTTCTTTCGGAAATAAGTGGCTTGGATCTTCATTACATCGTAGTTGCCATTGTGATTGAGTTGTCAGCAAATTGTGTTTATGATACGCAAGTTACCGGTTCGAGTCACTACGCAGCGCTCGAATTTTTTCTGTTTGCTGCACAAACGACAAGGAAAACGAATTCCTCAACATCACACTCATCTAGCGTCCCTACGATCTTCTACGTCAAGTTGCAACGCAGAAGGGTGGGAACAATCGCTAGGAGTATCATCACTAGTTTCAAGATGTCAACCAGAAGAATTTAAGTCAATGACAATACATATACTGTATACTACATTGGAAATAAAGTTTCTTTGTTACATTGCAATTTTACTCAATTTTTTTTTCTCCTGAAAAAATAAAATAAAATACGGCTGTAGGAAAGATTTGAGTGGTTCTTTCATTGGCTGTTACCTGAGTCCTACGCCGTCTAAAGCTAAGGCATCAATCACGCACAGGAAATTCAATCATTGTGAGTAATTCAATCACGCACAGGAAATTTAATCATGCACAGGCAATTCAATTATAAACTGGCAATTCAATCACACACAGGCACCAGGAGTAAAGTAAGATGAGAGGAGGGATAACAGCCGTACTGATATGATAGTTATCAATTTTTATGCATTGATTACCTGACTCTCATTACACGATAATTATTTATCTCGTGTCACACAATATATATATGACTCACATTACTCAATGATAATATGACTCATGGTCAGCAATATTTACATGGCTCGCAATATTAAAATATTACAGGATCAATACCCAACACGTGCAAACAAGCATTACTCAAAACGTGTACGTAATTCAGCCTAAGAAATGCGACACTCAGAATGTATTTCTTATTTAATGAGAATTTTGAATTGGAAAAATCGGTTTACTGTGGATCGTTCTCTGAAGAAGAAGCTCGTTGTGCAATCAGCTGGAACTTGAATCTACACTGAGATAAATCTTCCTGAAAAGCCTCCAGACAAATTACAAACTGCTTCCCGGCCAATCCTAATTTGAGAGGAGGTGGAAGGAAGTACAGCGTGGCTTCGTGAAGAGATGACGCTCATGGAGTGGTGTATTCCTCTAGTTCGGTTGTATGAAGGATTGTCCTCTTAACACGTTGACTCCGAAGTGGTACGTATGTGTACCACTGAGGTTAGGTTCTGTAATTTTTTCAGATCCTTCGAGTGACTATGCGTACAAAGTGAAGTTTTACACCAATCAGGCAATCGGAGGCAACGTGTTAACCTCCACACATCCTCGCATACCTGGCTGTTTGTAGCGGATATATGTAGGCTTAAGACATCGAGGAACATCTAGTTATCCTGCAATTAATTATTATTATTTTTAATTAACTGTACACGATTCAAATTTTTTGCATTTCTTTCTTGACGTGCAGATTTTGAACCTCAGTTCATGGTGAGGTTTAAAAATTTTCGAAGAGGTTCGTTTTCAATCCTATTAGAATCTGAATAAATCATCAATTTTGAATCGCTAAAAGTGTCCTAAATGTTTGAAGAATGAAGAATAATTTTAGCGCAGAGTATATCATACCGTAAAGGAAAATAAAACAAGAAAATTCTTCTGCTGCTAGAATAAAAACTGCTTCTCTCATTTCCATTTCGTAAAATGTACGTCCAGTGCTATAACCACAATTAATACATTACATCTTGTTCCGATGTTCGACGGTTCTCGTTGTTGTTTCCAATTTTCATTACAAATGCAGTATCTAATTATTTTCTGTAAAATCGAGTAACTCTCTCCTGTTTTGATTTGCATATAGACTGCCGATTCCCGATGGAGTTCTTTGGAAGGGAATCCCGCTTGCTCAATACACAGGAGTCGTTCTTGGCGCAAAACTTGGTCGACTTGAAGGAATGAGTGACAAGACACAAAGTTCTACTGACATCCATCAGCTCCAGCGTCTTGAAGGCTCTACAGTCTTGCCTCCATTTTATCTTTTCATAAAGTTCGTACACCATCTCTTCATCAGGGATAGCTTTTAGCTTTACTCTTTTTAAGCCAGTACGCTCTTACACAAATTTTTTCATTTATTTTTTGTAAGATTAGTCTACTCCCATAATATGATCCATTTAATCCTTCAAACTCAGTCACTTGACACCCGCTTGTTTCGAAAAACACCACAACCATGACTTTCCCGCTGTTGCCAACTTCTGCTCCAAAACTAACCTTTTTATTTTGTCAATTTACCCTACCTCTCTTTTCGCACACGAGCAAGTTTCAGTTTCAATAAACTAAACGAGTTCTCTGTTTTTCTTTGCACTCGAATACCTTCAGTAACCGTAAAATCTGTACATACTGGTTTCTCTGGCTGATCACTAATTTTTTTCACAAATCTCTAAATTGAAAAAGTCTACAGATTCTACAAGAGCAGGGCAGACATATCTACTGTTCTCTTCCCAAACACAGAAAAGTAAATACTTAATCCATACAAGGGCCTAGAAGTCGCGTAGCTTCGAATGATTGCAGTACCAGAGTTAGTCTGTCGTTGCGAATGCGACTGTCAATATTGGAAGAGCGTGACGCGTTGCAGCGTGTTGACGCCCATTTTTAAATGCCCGTGATAAAGTTTTGACGTCTTTGTAAGTTTGTTCAGAATTGAGTTATTCGAAGCGATGCAGTGACTGTGTTGTTCCTGTGCTAACGAGCGACGACTGCTCTGCATATAAAATTGCAGTCTTTCGCCTCTAGCAAAACACGTTCTAAGGTGAGGCTTTTCTCCTGCCTTCCGTTCAAACGATCGCCTAACAATGGAAGCTTACAGCAGGGATGAATGCAAATCTCGAGCATGTACACGTACATAAAAACTGGTAAATTGAAAATCCGTCTAAAATTCTAGGAACTCGAAAAAAATAAGCGAAGTGCATTTGAATAATGAATAAAAATATACTCAAACCTCGTTATTTCCACCATCATTATTTGCATTATTCGGTCCGTGTAGTGCTGTTTAGAGCATTGCTACATTGTTTTCAGTATTTCCCAGTTATTTTTGTGATTTTCATCTACGTTTTCCCTCAAACCTTTCAATTACAACTTTAATTATGATATATAACAAGGTTTGAGTGTATTTAGAAACGCTGATATACCTTCAAGCATCTCAAACTTGGAAAATAATTGAGACTGAAAAAAGTGTAGAAACATGGAGGTTAACTATGCCATTCAGTTTGCTTATGCGTTTTGAATGATTTTCATTTAACACTCTTATACACAACAATTAAATACTGCAATTAGACCTTCAATGGCTCATCAGTGTGGAGTCAGCAGCTATGTTCGTGGGAATCCTCATTATACTCATTCGAACTTGCTTCAAACTTGGTTCTAAAAAAGACGATAAGTCATTCTTTTGAGGTTTTATTATTTCCAGTCAATGTGTGCAAGAGATCAGTCTCGAGCGCATTTCTTTTTACCAGTCCTCGCCCTCGTTTTTCCTGAATGTTTCACTAATTTGTAAGTCGTGTACACATGTGTTCGACCGTTAGCGTCCTCGACTTTTAAGGACAATTCACAAATGTACGTTTAAAAAACTTAGTTGAGCAACACAACTCGTAGCAAAATTTTTAAATATTTTCTGTATGAAACAAATTTTGGGTTTTTCGTGTAAATTTCGTGCAGTGAACTTACTGTTAAATTTGTGTGAACCAATTATCATGCCGATTAGACTAGTTTATGTAATTTTTTACACATGTTTTTTAATTTTACTCGCAAAATGAGTTTTAGATGTGGACATGAGTTTTGCAACATCGTTGCTGAAGATTTCATCCAATTGTGCAGCTGAAATTTTCTTTACGATTTTAATGTTTCGAGGCTAATCAGTCCGAGAAGAAGAGAGCAATTATATTTTTCAATTGCATTTGTCCAAGTGGCAATATAGTTCCAATTCAAGAAATTATCAAAATTTATCATTTCCTTTAGCGATGAAAGGTACGTAATAATGAAGCAGCCAACGCAGTCGACTGAGACACTCAAATTAATAAAATGAGAAAACTTCTGTTTCTTATTTTCTGAATTTAATGACGATGGTAATACCGCACTCTTCGAACTTGTCATGGAAATCGTGAAGAATTCTAACGTTTTAGTCGTTGCAAGCGCCTCATTTCAAGGCGCTTCGAGGGTCGAACGTCGCGTCAGTTTAATGACGCTTCTCATTATTTTCCTGGAGGAATAGACTGCAGGAAACCCAGGGCTTCAGGACGTGTTTGTGTGGGGAATGAGAGGAGCTCAATAGTCCTTTGAAATTTGAAGAGAATAATCATAGAAGCAAAGACAGCTTGGCAGTGTCGAGTTCCTGTACAGGACCACGGACTTGTATTTGTCTTCAGTGAGTTCGTTTGCCACTGGCTGTGAATGCATCGAAATCTGCGCCGTTTACAAGAAATGAAAGCAATTTTCGGTACAAAACGAGTTTTCTCCCGCTCCACAGTGCAGTTATTGCATTGAGGATCATACAGTAAAATAGTTTTTATCATTTGTAAAGCCCCGGCTCTTCACAAACACAAAATAATGTTCACCCTTAGAAGCAAAATTTTAACTTATGCAGCTCTTTACCAGCCAAGAAATATAAATTTAAGTATGGGGAAGCTATGCACCTGACCATTGCAACTCATCTTGCTCTTTTCTTTTCTCTGATGTTTAATGTACGAAAGAATGCAGTGTTAGCATTTTCATTTTACTCCCACCTTGTCCTGCACAATTGAGAATATACAAGTAGTCATTAGCTAGATTGTTTGTTTCTGGTGAAATGGTTCTTCACTCGACTATGGTAACTTTATTTGTTGTAAGGTTAGCTATTTGTCCTAAGAGTGTTCCATAGTACAAGTCTCGGATTATTTGTGATGAATTGTCAAGTAAATCATCTAAAGCATATCTTGGAGACTTTGCACTTCTCGGAGGTTAAGAAATATTCCTGGTCCATACTGAGGAAGGAGGGTAATAGTATCTGTTTTCGTCAGTTTATTTCAAGGAATTAACGCTACTCCACTCCTAAGTATTAACCATAGCTACATACCGCAGAATCAGCAACACATGTTACAGGAATCTGTTATGGGTTCAATTTCACAATAAATTGGACTTGAAGTTTTTTC
>VCRD01002576.1:43076-84502 GCA_006783055.1 Trinorchestia longiramus
TATCATGTTGCTTACATGTACAGCAATAATTGTACTAAGATTCAATGTATTTTCATACATGAATCATCCTCGAAAGTAAAATATACAGAAACTTCATTGCCCCTTCAAGTAACGAGTCAACTGAACGCTAGTAGTTATGAGCGCAAAATTCATTTCTCTTAATTTTATTAGCTACTTATTCCAAATAAATGTTTGTAGAATTCATTCGAAAAAACATGTAATTTTGTTTCATTAACTTGCTTCTACGTTTTGGTATGCAAATGTACAATTTTTCCACAGGTAATTATTATTGCCTTAATATTTGTACAAATATATACACAAATAACCAACAGTTCTTTCCAGCTCCCTCAATTTTCTGATGTTGAAGATAAGAAGCTATCGTAAATTTATTTCTCAAAATTTAATTATCTAATCAAAGTTCTATTATGTTTCGTGATTTTTTGCTTTCCCCCTTAAAATGTTTTTGAACAACACATTTTCTTTTATGATTTATTTTCCCTAAAACAACATTTATTTTCGCCATCAGCATTCCAGTTTGTGAAAAGAATTATGTTAACTTATTTTCCATGTTCCGTAAATTCTGATGCGCCTTTTTCAATGAGCGTTCGACTGCAATCATGACGGCTCAATTTTATACTTATACTTACGACACTTTTTCTTTAAATTTTACTCATTTCTATTATTTTTTCCTCAAAAATTTATGTATAAAGTGAAGTTCACCTTTCCTCTGACATTTGGTACTTCAACTTTGACCTAATATTTTCTTGTACAATTTCCATCTCTTCTGATGTTTAACATTGCCTTTTTTGTTGAACCCATCCCACAGCTCTGAATATCTATTTAAACTTTGAACATTTTTTGTTAGAGAAAAGATTCACATTTGTATCTTCAAACTTTTCCTCTACTCGCATTATTTTTTGTAATTTTTCATTTCATTCAAAGGTTGGCTTTTCACTGAACCTATTCATTCTCACAGTACTTCTCACCTCACCTCACCATCTCTGCACGACGTTTGGTTCTCGCTCTGCCCCAAACACACGCACATCTCGCCGAGCCTGTGTTCCTGTCTTCAAAGATCTGCCAAATCAAAGCTTTGGCCGCGAATCTCTGCATCGAACGGATTTCATCCTGGATTTGGAGGGGATTTGCGCTGGAATTTGGTTAGGATTTGAGAGAATTTTTCCCCGGTCTACTTACCTTTGCATGGAATAATTCGTGTTCTGTTTATTTTAAGGTGGTGAAGGACCTTGAACGAACTCGTGGAATTGGCTATCGAAACCTCTAGTTTCCACGAGAGTTTTCCATTAGATTTGAGAGTATTCGTTAGTAATTTCATTCAGAATAAGTAAATGTTAGTTATGTAATGAATAAATTGTCAAATAATGAAAATCAATGCTACAAACTGTACCTCGAAGTGGGAATCATCTGAACTTGCTAAACAAAGCATTTATTTAATCAGTATTCTTTCTCAATTTTCATACATCCACCAAGCCGCATGATTTATTCTGATGTGGTTATTCACAATCACAGTCTGAAATAAATTGAGACTATTAAAAAGAGAACAGAAACCACGTTCCTAGATCCGCACACGTGTATTGTTTGAGCCATGCAAAGAACGACGACGTCTCTGGTTTCAGCGTCCTCGGGCGCTCGGAAACAATAGCGAACAGTGACCTAGCACGAGCGGATCCCCGCGTGATCCATCCGAAAATAACAAGCTTATCGGACCCTGTGCTGTCGGTTCCTTCAAATAACGAACTACGCGAAATATCAACGAAGAGTTGTTATGAAAACCATCTGTGTTCTTTCCACGGCCAATCAAAGCTCAAGGATACTCATATCTACAAGGAATATTGTGACATTCGAGCACATATAATTCAGAAATACTTTATTTACAGGTGGCTTGCTTTACATAAGCTTCGTTATATAGAACATTGGTAGGTTAATATACGCACGATATTAAGGGTTCTAATTAGGGCGTTGTATTTCACAGTTCAAGCAGTGGGAAGTAAACACTTTTTCGATGTATAGAAAGAATAACTAAGGTGGGAAGTAAACACCTTTTTAACTTAAAATAAACACCTCCATTCAGGAAGACACACGTGTAATGTGAAAGTCAGCCTACTTTTGTTATGGGACAAGGCTGATTAAATTCATACTCAGTTACTTATCCACAGTAATAATAAGAAACAGGCTCATTGAAAATAATAAGATACTTTTGAAATTTAAAATGATGGACTTTTTAAATACCGTGAGGAGCAAAATAATACAACACGTTGATTAAATTGCCAGATTGCACATTTATACATCACGTACAATTACGAACATTGGACTATATATAAACATTAGTATAAAAAGTTAATAATATATCTAAAACCCACAAATATTTAATAGAAAAACTGTACAGAAACATGTATAATAAATACGTGAACAAAAGTTTACAAAACATTTCAAGATATACATACATTAATACTTCGTTGTATAGCCCTTATTAATAATTATGACTCTGAGACGTTTGTAGTAGTTCACTACCAGCCTTTTACAAGTTTCGGGCGTAATCTTATTCCATTCTGCAATGCAAATTTCTTTGAGTTCAGTGATGTTATTGGGACCTCTCTTCTGAATCTTCAATTTCAATTCCCTCCACAAGTTTTCGACCGGATTCATGTCCGGGGATTGACTTCGCCATTCTAAAATGTTTATCTTCTTCATCTTCAACCATTCCTTGGTTTCGTTTGCAGTATGCTTTGGATCGTTGTCTTGTTGGAATTTCCATCCACGTTTTAATTCTAACGAACGAGCTGAAGATAGGAGTTGCTCTTCCAATATTTCACGATATTTCGTGCCATTCATGGTTCCTTCAATGATGTGAAGTTTACTTACCCCTGATGAGCTGAAACATCCCCACACCATGATTGAGCCACCTCCAAACTTAGCTGTGGGTATGGTGCACTTTAGTTCATACTCTTCGTTTTGTTGCCTCCAAACATGATTTGTGCTGTTTCACCCAAATAGTTCGTACTGCGGTCAGATGAAACTAAAATCGGAGTTCCAAAACGCTTCTGGCTTGTTCAAATGGTCGTTAGCATACTTTAGCCTGGCCTTGACGTGACGTTTCTCGAGAAGAAGTGTCCTGTCGAGGGGTGCGGGAGCGAAGACCTTTACGGCGTAGTGTCCTGCTGATCGTGTGTTTGCTGGCTTCGATCCCAGATGCCTTGAGATCATCTTTCAATTTTTCACGAGTAGTTTGAGGCTTTTGCACTACTGTTCGAACCAATTTTCGAGCAGCGCGGTCGTTAATCTTCCGCGGGGGGAAGTCGTTTGAGGCTTGCTGAGAGTTGCATTCCGGCATTTACACTTACGTATTATGGTTGCAACCGAGGCTATAGGAACACACAGTTGTGCACTTATCTGCAGATATCCCAAACCTTCATTATGGAGCTCCGCAATACGTTTGCGAAGATCTTGGCTGATGTCCATATTCTTACCCATGCTTACGACCTTTCAAAAATGAGAGCTGCTGTACCAATAACACGTTATTTGAGATAAATACTGACGAAAGTTCATTTGCCAAATAGTAGAATGACTTAGAAGATTCTGGAATAATCCTACAACAATTTTCATGTTTATATAATATCGAGAAAAAAATCGGGTATTGTAAACTTTTGTTCACGTTTTTAATATACATGTTCCTATATAATTTTTTCTGTTAAATATTTGTTGGTTTTAGATATATTAATCTTTTTATACTAATGTTTATATATAGTTCAATTTTCGTAATCGTACGTGATCTATAAATGTGCAATCAACGTGTTGTATTATTTAGCTCCTTGCTGTATAATTTGTACATGCTTCAATTTGAATTTAAGTTTTTCGGGTATTTAAATTTTTGTTCCTAACTCGTTTAAAATATTTATTTTTAACTTAAACTTAAACCCCTAGATGATGATGAAGGAAATCTTTAGATAAATTTGAAATCGGTGCCTCCTTTTTTTGCCTTTGCAAACATGAACACGTTTGTTGCGATTGCCTGATTAGTGTAAAACTTCACTTTGTACGCATAGTCACTAGAAGGATCTAAAAAAATTACAAAACCTAACCTAAGTGACCACCGGTGGGTCGCATCGCAACAAACGTGTTAACTTCCTTTTCGTCAAAAACTTGCGGGTAGATTCCTCTTCAACATCAGAATTTGCTTCATCTACGATATACACATTTTCTGAAAGGTAACTTTTTTTTACCATTGAAGTTCCAACCTCACAAATAATACGTAATTTTCATGAGCTTCAAAAGCCCGAGGCGTGTTAAACAATGTGAAACGTCAAACCATGTTCTGAAAATCTGCCTTTTTAAAGGGAAGAGTGCTTATTTTTTGATGACATTAATTAGAGAACATAAAATGAAAGTCCATAAATCAAAGAGTCGACCAAAAAACTAGACCTGAATTTTACCTCAAATATAAGCGTTCAGTTGAATTTTAGGAAAAGTTCTTAAAAATAAACGCTCGCGGTCGGAAGCTTGGCAGTAACGGACATCACGCTGTGCTTTCTGAAAGTAAAATGCGTCGTCACTGTTCGTAAATAAAGTCACCCGAAGTTTAAAAACAGTTCAGTTCCATATGCCGGGCTTGAAAGAACATCAGTTGTTGTTCTGCGCCTGCGCCGGCGGTCAGGTCACTGTCGCATCGGATGGACAGGCCAGCGTTGATGTGCCCTGGGGAGTCGCCGAGATTTGTCCGGCCTGATTAGACGTGACGGCCCGAAGCTGGGGACCGACCCTGACAAATTTCTTCAAACAAGGTCCGGCGCTAAGGACAGGAAAGGCCGACTCTCACCAAAGCAGCTTGTCCCAGCGGAAAAAAAGAAATGGCCGAACGATTCAGCCCTTCCTGCTATCCGAGGAGCTAAAAAATCATAGCGCCTGGGAAAAAATTCTTATCGCAGAGATGCGAGCTTTTTAGGAGAGTAGAGTTGGGGTGTATAAAAATTTACTGAGAAAATATTAGCAGATTGGGCGAACGTTTTAGATTTTTTTTAAATTTTACACAAGTTGAAATTCGATTCTCCATAAAAGTTATCAGAAAGACAGAGGAACTGATAAGCTGTGTTAAACTGACTTAAAAAAGCTTGAAAATGGCATTAACTCTTTCATATCAGTATAAACATCAAAAATTGCTTCTTATTGTGTACGTGAAATTTCGTGATTGATTGAAGAAGATGCCTTACATTGTTGGTAAATTGTCTTACCGGAGTATCGAGAAAGTTGCGGCCTGTCATCTTCCCTACAAAGCTGTACTTTTTCGTTTACTGCTTGGTCTGGCCTAAAAAGCTTTCAAATTCAAAATTTTAGGTTCTGAAAGTCTTTGAAACTTCAACGAATTCAATGCCCTATAAAACTCTGCTTCCGGAGGCAGCAAATTGATCAAAAGCAGTTCTCTGGTCCGAGCTTTAATGAGATCAGGACCGAACGATCGAGCTACTTGCAGAGCTGAGGAAACAAATTTCACTGCTTTTCAACTCACTGATGTCCAAGTTTTTATATTTCACTTGTCGTAGTTAGAACACTAATTTTCTGCTTTCATTATCTTGAGCTTTTAAGTTCACTTTGTAGTTTGTGCTTTTAATTATCCTCTTGGTTTTTAGTTTCCTCTCTTGGTGGCTTTAGTCGTTAGTTTCTTCTCTTGGTAGCTTTAGTCTTTAGTTTCCACTCACTGAGATCTGAACTTTGGCTTTCCTCTGCTGTTTAAATTTAGTAACATTACTGAAACAATTCTTCGCCTAGTGTTCTGCCACATATCTATCTGGGCTGTTCAGAACGAACTATGAATCGCCGTGAAGATAAAATCACACCTCACTCTTCCAACATATGGAGAACTTTAGTCTTTACATGAGAATGTTCATTTCATGGCGTATGTTACCCTCCTAGTATTTCTGTCAAACTTATGCAATTTATTACGTTCATTTCTTTCGGGTTCCTATATGCATTTTTTCAGTAACCACACATTTTTGGCGACTACACTTTGATTTGTAGATCAATTTTTATTCCCTTTTGCATCAATAATTACTTTTTATTAAGTTGATCTATGTACTAGCATCCTCTAATTGTATACGTATTTTGTTGTTAACAAGAATGTTTCATGCCTAGAAAATAATAGGGCGGTAAAATAATAAGGCGGAAAATAATAAGGCAGGAAATATTTATAGAAAGTTCTGATGCTGATGAACTTTCGATACTGACTGTATTATCGGAAAAATCTTACGCATATTGCTGTGTATTGATATCCGTATCCTAATTATCCATGTGATGGAGGACTCGCCCTTCTTTTCGATATTATGAAAACTTTTTTGCCAAATTAATCCCCCTCCCAGCCCCCTGAGCTATAGAATAGTCTTTGATTCTTCAGACGACATGACGATGCGAGAATCATGTTTGGGCCAGTTGCGAATTGTTGCGATTTATCGAAGCAATTGAGAGCTTTGGACTCGGTGCAACTTTCTGAGAGTCAATAGAGGGAGCCTGAAGTTTGGTGCGAGTTCAATGGAAAGCTTGTAAAAATTTGGAACTTTCAGGCATTCACTGGATAAGGCTGAGAAATTCACGTGTCTTACGGAAAATTGGCAAAATTCACTTTGAGCTGCAGTAGCAACAGGATCGTATTTTTTCGTATATGATGAATTTCATAAACGATATACTAAAGTTTCCTAAAGTTGGTAGTTTTATTTGTACTCCTTGCAGCTTGTGTGCATATAAAATAAATTGAATTAGTAATGACTGCCTTTTACAGTACAGAGACATTAAATTGTTATTTTTTATTTTCACATTTATAGTGCTGCCCACGCTAAAAGCCTAATTCGTTTTTTAATTAAGATTACTATTTTTCTCGTGATAATTTTTTTTAGGCATAGTGATCAATTGAATAGTGTGCATGACAACTTTTGTTTACATTCCTTATTTGATTTCATGATGAAAGTGTCCCAATATTAGCTTCAATTGTACCTTAACTGAGCCACGATTATAGTCTGTTGAACTAAATGTTAACATGGGACGTGCTGAAGGTCTTACGGATGCTGAAAAGGCAATAATTATCAGGGAAATGGCTGAAAAATCCTCTCCAGATGTAATTGCTACAATTTTAGGTCGCACTGTTAAGACAGCCAATGATTTTTGAAAATCCTTGACCAACGAAGCAGTGGTCTGATACAGGCGAAATGAAAGTTTTGACTAAACAAGATCTGTGAAAAATTACACAAGTTGTGAAACATCGTGGATGCACCACTAAGAGCATATTTGTAAATGCTGGTATCGAAAATTTGTCTTAATTATTACTCTTAACTGTATTCTTAGTTCAATGACATAGGTCAAATCTCCTGAAAAAAACTTTCATTGACAACAAGGCACATCATGCTGAGGCTTCAATGAAGTAAGGCGTATATAAAGCAAGATAAGAAGTAAATAATGTTCACCGATGAGACAAGACCTATAGTACATGTACGCTGGATGGGCGTGATGGATGCTCCAGAGACTGGGTTGGAAATGGTATTAAATTGCATCACCTTTTTGTGTGCCATCAGGGTGGAGGTGCTGTAATGTGGACAAAAACAATAGACAACTAACTTATATAACCTATAATGATTCCTTGTGGTGTTAAAATTAACTCAGCTTCGTATACTGGAATTTTTGAATCAAGCACTTTAACTTTGGCTTGAAGAGCAGCTTTTGTCACTCAGGAAAAAATCGTGTTCATGCAACACAATGCACTTTCGCATTCAGCCAAAGCATCTAAACAATATTTGGCTTTATTGTGATTTAAAGACGACAATTTGATAGTGGGGCTTCCAAATTCACCAGAATTGAAAGCTATGGGAAATTCCAGGAAAATTTGTGGAAAATTCATTAGGAGAGAAACTTATGCTGATGGTGGGCAATTTACTTCGAAATAAGACTTACGGAATGCCATAGTAGTCACATCGAGATCAGTGTAATTTGCTTTAATAAAATAATTTACTGAATCAACAAATGATCTTGTTTTTGAAGTCAAAGTGTAAAGGACGTTACATTAATGAGGAATACCCTTTTATGTTCTGTTAAATCTGTTTATTGTTCATTTAAAATACTTTAGATTTACATGTATTATAATGTTGAAGTTAGTCAGTTGTTTTTAATCCCCTTTGATAATGAATTCACTCTTTAAATCATGTGGGACTAATATCGCAGGAAGATACAAACACCACTTTTTAGGAAAAAGTGTTGTGTCTTTCAATATACTGTACATTGTTAGCATTAAAAATAGAAATCTTAAATCCTAGATGAATAATTATATACTTAAAAAATGGCCATCTAATTCATCCAAAAATACTTTACTGTGATATTTTAAGCTATCTTGTGTAGGATTAGTTGCGTGGGTCACACTGTAGGTGCTCTACTTAGGTATATCTATATCAGTTGTTTTCTAACAGTTTCAGGAATAAAACTTCGACCTTCAAAAGAACTTTAGATGCTTTCTATTTAGAGTTGTTGTCCGCGTGCTGAACTGAAACCTTTCATACATAGAATTTTACTTGTTAAGTATTGTTCGTTGTATAACCTATTTCGTCCTTTATCATTCTATCATCCTCAGAGGGTACGATGAAGGGGATTGTCGTAGCGTATTTTGGCGACTTGTTGTCTCTTTGGAAAAAGTTATGACTCTTGAAAACATTCAGTTCATGTACTGAGACTGCCATCTTTAGTATATTGTACCTTTTGAAATTATATTAAGTTTCCCAATAGATAGTTTTGCGCTTGTCATTTCAGAATCTGTAAAACTTTTCCATGAGTATTTTTTGCGTCTAGTTTTTGAATAGGTTGGCCTCTTTTTTTCAATTTCCCTTTTCCCTCACGGTAGAAAAGCCTATGAGCTATATAACTAATGTTCTACTACAAAAACTCCGATACTTTTTTCCATCCGTCTGTCTACTACCAGTCTTTCTCATTCAATTTTTTTCGTCGTAAGAATTAAATATTTGTAACAATGATTACTGGCGTCAGTAGTGGGTCTTAAGAGTTGTGTAGGCTATGACTTCTTTAGTTAAATTTCTGCCCAATGCACGATCTTTTTGAAAGAGGGTCTCAGTTCTTGGTTGTTTTTTGCGAAACGCTCTGATCGGATATACTCGGACTGATAACTCTAATTGTAATGGTCTGTCATGAGAAATATTTTAGGCTAAAAGTGGCTGGTGTCGTATTCTACATTCAGATTATTTTCATATTCGTTGTGTTTTACAAAAATACGTGTTAATAATCACTAAATTTACAAAACCCTCTGCTAGTTATGAACAATGGCTATCAAAACATGAAAACAATTTTATATATTGATCAAGTTTTGCTACCGAGCACACATTAGCCCATTGACTCGTTTGCTCAATACGGTCTCACTGAAATCTTAACATATAAACAGAAACCTGCTCAACACGCTCAAACCTATTTGTACGCAACCTCTTTGTTCTCTGTTTGAAAACATCACCTCGAGAATGCTAACTTTTTTGGGAGAGTTTTCGAGAGCCTCACCACGAGAATTTTTTGAAAAAAAATATCTTTTCCTGCGCCGCTTTCTAAAGCCATGCGTCATGGCCGAGGTGACGTAATGGGACGGCCTAAAAGCCGCGGCCTGGACCCACCCGGCCGGTGACGACCCCTGCTCTCAACGCGCGTGCCTCCGTCCCCCAATTTTTCTTGAGGAGAAATACGAAATTTTGCAACCGGGAGTTTTCTCGTGTCGGCAGTGTCGAAAAATGTAATACAGACGCTTATATAAACGCTAGAGCATCCTGGGTGCGAAGAGGCTGCAAAGATATGTCACACACAGTGGGAGGTGTTTGATATCTAAGTGATCTTGATGTGTAAATGCAGTATTTCCTACGAACGACAGGGTGGTTGTTTACTACTGCACCAGCATGTATTCTATACTCAGCATTCGTTTATATTATTGTGCAGTGTTTAAGATACAATTGTTTTATTTCGAGCTATAGATGACATTTTTTTTGTACAGATAAACATGCCACCGGTTTTGGGCTAATTATATTGTAGATATGTTATTATTTCCTACTTTTGAAGGAGTTCCTAAGGAAATGCTGTTGTCGAAGAAAATGACAAAATTGTTTAGAAGGGAGTAGTCATGGTTCAGAAGTACTTGAAAATGAATCATATTGAAAAACAAATATTTCGGATACTATCACTGTTTGCCCAAAAGTGTAGATAAAACTACTATAACCACCCAAATAAGTGACACTATTTTTAAATTTAAATTTTTAATTTGCTTATGATTTATTTGCTAATAAATATTGACGATGTAACTCTGTTAGTGTTGTAAGAGGGCGCCGGCTTTCTGCACAACCGACTTTTCAGCAATCAATAACACTTGTTACTGGAATCTGTTGTGAGTCGTATGAATGATGCAAACTATGACTTTTTCTTTTTACCACATTCAAAAGAGTGGCCAATGTATTATCCTTTTAAAGAAGTATCTTTAGGCTTGGCTATTTTTCTTACGTTTTGATGTCGTTCATTCTAGCAACGCGTGCTAATTAATTAATTAATTAATCAGGAGTCGCTTCGATGACGCATCTCGTTTTATTCGAGCTTTTCTGTCCTGGTGGCAGCGACTGTACAGACACAGTATGACAATCTGAATATAATATTAAACCTAAATAGCATCATTTGCATGTAGTGGATTGCTCGGAGAACTCTTGGTTTACTAATATTTTTTGTCTTGACAAGTTACGAAAAATGTTTCATTTGTCACTTACGACAACTAGTCGAAGCAATAAAACATTACTTTGGCAAGATTTACGAAATTTCCTATTGTATAATATGTAGTATGTCATAAAACCCAACTGCAAATGGAAGTCAAGAAATTAGTTGCCTTACTAGAGGCATCTAACTTGCATAAAAATGAAAGATATGAGCAGGCATTTTAACCAGCATTAAATCGCAACAAAAAGCTGGGATCACTCTCAGATCTCCGTGTGTACATCCCTCCCCGGTAAAATAAAATCAGCATACCAGGAGCATGACCAGCTGGACTGAAACAAAATTACTTTTAAAAAGAGGGTTAGTGCCGAGGCGGTAGAGTTGGAGTATCGACGGCCGAGGTTGGCCGTTGACTGCACCGTTACAGCGGTGCCAATAGAGCGGCCGGTGGGGCCAGTTTACAGAACGTGCTTCGCGCCCCACATTTGCGCTCACGATCCTGCATTAAAGAGACCGAGCGACCTGCAAAATTAGGGCTCTTCACTTCGGTCCCGCACTGGTGAGGCGTAACTCAGACGCAGACACGTAACGGCAGCGCTGCCTCTTGCTTGATGAGTGGACATGATGCAGAGCTGGTATCTGCTTGAGCATCAAATACAGGCTGGGCTGAAATTGTCAATGAGTGTAGATGCCAATAAAAGTGTCAGTGCATTCCCGATGTAATCGTTGCCTCGTTGACTGCTGCCCTTGTTGACTGACTGTTGTCCTCGTTGACCGACTGCTGCTCTCGTTGACAGACTGCTGCCCGCGTTGACCGACTGCTACTCTCGTTGACCGACTGCTGTCCTCGTTGACCGACTGCTGTCCTCGTTGACCGACTGCTGCCCTCGTTGACCGACTGCTGCCCTCGTTGACCTTGTGTTGCTGGTTAATCACTGCTGTTTGAAATGGTCAACATGTGCTCCTTAGACAGTACAGAGAAATTTCAACACGTGTTAATTTGAATTGACTTCAAAAAAATTTATTCCATTTCCTTCAGCCGCTTGACTAACATTACAATGCTTGACCACTCAGACTGCACACCTCTCCTCCAGTTGATCTTAATGGTGATGGACAAGCGAGTCTTCCTCGTGCCTGTTACCCTGGGCGACTTGTAATTAAAACATTACCCCACGGAGAGCATCTGAACCTTCATATGACAAAATGTATTCTATTGGAGAGGAAACATGCGATAGATCAATTAGCTCCTGATTTCTCTTTAACTCAGCATACACACAAATACAGTCGTTTAAAAACTTTTGCCATTGATACCTGTTTCAAAATAGCAAGTACACGCGTGCTGCAAGTTTTGTTTGATCTCGGTGAGGCTGTACAGACATGTGATCGAAGATTATTTATCAAGCGTCGAAAGCTCGGCGCTCCGGTTTGACTGGATTGATTGAAACAACCTATTTGAGCATTCGTGTCTAGTATAAGATTTTCTCCATCGTGTTTAGTAGCAATGCGTACTTTCCAATTTTCTATGATCATTTTAACCTCGAAGCTAACACGGTGACCTTGATTCAAGTCCATAAAATGTTTTTTTTACATACAATTGTTGAATGCACTCGTGGCTGTTCGCCGCCGTCCTTCATTGATTTGTGCAAACATAGCATCGCAGAACAAGTCTCCATTGAGTTTTAGACTGTTGGAATACCTCATTGTGAATAATCTTACTTTCCACCCCATCTTATACCCATCAGTTCTCTAAATAACTCTGAGTGAGAAATGTGGCACGACCTGCAGGAATGTTGCAGCACAGACCTGCGTTACAGTAATAACAGAGGCTCTTTACGACATGTCGGCAATCATAGGGTGAAATTACGACTCCTGCTGGTAATTCGTTTGAGTCGAGGACGTACAAGACGTGTTAATCTCCAATTCGTTTGAGTCGAGGACGTACAAGACGTGTTAATCTCTAATTTGTTTGAGTCGAGGACGTACAAGACGTGTTAATCTCTAATTTGTTTGAGTCGAGGACGTACAAGACGTGTTAATCTCTAATTTGTTTGAGTTGAGGACGTACAAGACGTGCTAATCTCCAATGACTTCTCGTTGTAAGAGCTCACTTTTATTTATATGATTATAAACCTTCCTGTATTTGATGCATTCAGTCTATTACAGCCTATGAAGAAGTTTGAATCATTTTCAAAGTATTATTCATATTTTTATATGATCATTCCCGTTTGAAAAATTTAGAAACTTTTCCTTTTGGCATAACATTTCATTTTGCTGTATACATTTTCATCGCGCTCATCTACTCAATTCATAAATGAATTATTTGGTCAAAAATTGATCACTGTTCCTTTCTGCTTCTGATAAACTCTGTAACAGGTAAAAAAGTAATGTATGTCATACATTGCTCCCCATCTGTAATTTAATAGATTTTCACGCGCTTCAACGTTGTTCCTTAATGGAAATTTTTTTTAAAACAATTTACAATCTGTTTTAGTTTTCAATCTATTTTTCTGAAAGTCTTTGTGTTTCTGAAAGTCTTCGTGCCTGAGGTTGGTTGCCTCCTCCACAGAACAATGTACGGCAGCGCTAGGCATGGAGTCTGGAGCCATCGTCGACAAGCAGATCACGGCGTCCTCATCGTACGACATCACTATCACCGGTCCTGCGTCTGGCAGGCAAGTTCTTTTCTTAATTTTAACGTGCATGATGCTAATAAACTTTTGTAATATACATGCACTGACCAACAAATCGTTGCTTCGTGTTCCATGTGGCCAATAAATTGGGCTTCATTTTTCTTCGAGCAATTAGTTTCACTTTACTTCTCTGGGTGAAAATTAGGAACCCAATGTTGTTAATGATTCCTTTCATCTTGCCAACCAGTCTTGTTTTTGTGTTGCTCTTAGTATGCATGATCCTAATATGTTGTCATACATCTGGCACGTAACTCCTACCATTGTCCTATCGGTGTTCAAAAAGTCTTCCTTCATGCCACGTTTTCACGAGTCACTGTTAAAGCAGAGTCTAAAATGACCAGATCACTAGGATTACTGTTAAAGCAGACTTGTACGACCAAGTCACTAGGAGTACTGTTAAAGCAGAGTCGGAAATGACCAGATCACTAGGATTACTGTTAAAGCATAGGCTGATATGACCAGATCACTAGGATTACTGTTAAAGCAGAGGCTGATATGACCAGATCACTAGGATTACTGTTAAAGCATAGGCTGATATGACCAGATCACTAGGATTACTGTTAAAGCAGAGGCTGATATGACCAGATCACTAGGATTACTGTTAAAGCAGAGGCTGATATGACCAGATCACTAGGATTACTGTTAAAGCATAGGCTGAAATGACCAGATCACTAGGATTACTGTTAAAGCAGAGGCTGATATGACCAGATCACTAGGATTACTGTTAAAGCATAGGCTGATATGACCAGATCACTAGGATTACTGTTAAAGCAGAGGCTGATATGACCAGATCACTAAGATTACTGTTAAAGCATAGGCTGATATGACCAGATCACTAGGATTACTGTTAAAGCAGAGGCTTATATGACCACATCACTAGAATAGCTTACATTGAATGTAAAGCTATCTCGTATTGTGATCTCGTTACTGTATATTGATCACCACTTGGAATGAGCATTCAAAAACAGTTGTTTGAAAAAACTCTTAAAAACAACGTTTGATGTAAGCTTTGAGAAATGCCACTTGAATAAACTTTTACTAATATCACTCGAAATACTCTCTTGAAGATTTTTGGTGACATTTTTTGTGAACATCCTTTAGAAGCACTACTTGAGTATCTTCTTGACGCCTAGTGTAAAGTACAGTCCTTTCCACGGTGCAAATTGTGTAGTTTTATACAAAATTAAATCGATCCTGACCATGTAAATGCAGGCTGTCTTTGCAAAGCCCGTCTTTCTCCTGACTCGACATGCTTCAGCACTACATTGGATAACCATGTTGTTTGATCGAGAGTTCAAAAATAATTTTTCTCTTCCACTGGAGTCGAGTGGTTGGTGACTGTCGCTTGTGCTGCACTGTCACTACTGGTTCAAGTCTCCACAAAGCTGTCATTTCTCTCGGTTGTGACGCAGGGAACCAGAAAGGCTGACTGACTGACTGACTAATGAAGTGACTATTTCTTCAAACTTTCAGCTTATCTTTACGTTTTCCTGCAAGCATGTGTTTCAAGTCAAAATACAGAAATATGAGAGTAATGAAAATCCAATACGCATGTACTGTGTGCTTGATGGTAAATGAAGTTTCTTCTGTTTTTTTCTTGACCTATTGTGTAAAAATATGTTAGGACTTAGAAGGATCCCATGTCCAGGTTGGTGTATGTGCATGATTTGTCACATGTTTGTGTTTTTCCAAATTTTTAAACAAATATTTATGGTTTTAGTTGATACAATATCAGTGATATCACGTACAATTCACAAACTTTGTTAGGTTGTAACTTTGTTTCGGTAATAAATCATGCGTAACACTTAAGAATGAATACTTAGTTTATTTCAAGTTTATAGGTTATTATGAGCTTATTTGAACCAAGACATTTTTCATTCCTCGAGTACTAAATACTCTACGCACGATGTGTAGATTCCCTCCATATATAGTCATCCAAAATACTTGAAATAGAAAATACAAAAATCTGTTCTCATTAAGCAGATCTCAAGAGTGCTGTTTCGCTTATAGTGGTATTTTTTATGACCGTGTAAGAAGTTAGTAACTCCGTATGTATCAATAATCTCTGCTCTACCAGGCTAAACGTGAACCGACACGGCGGAGCGTGGTGCCCCAGAGAACCAGTAGGTTCCAACGACTCAGTCAAGCAGTATCTCCAGATCGACCTCGGCTCCATGTACGTCATATCGGCCGTGGAGACTCAGGGTCGGTTTGGCAACGGAGTTGGGGTCGAGTTTGTCGAGACTTTCATGCTGGAGTACTGGAGACCAGGCTTCACTGAGTGGAGAGTGTACAAGCTCTACACTGGCGATAAGGTTAGTGTATTTATTCGTTGTTTATTTGTGTATAGAATATTTCCTAGTATTTTTGTTTCGTTGCACTGAATTAATATATTGTAAATGGGGTTGAAGGAGATATATTTTAACGAAATTATTTGCTGCGAAAACACTAACTAAAAGCAGAAAAAACTCTTGCAAGAAGAAATCTCTCATATTTGCTCGAGAATTTAGAGCTGGGGAAATGTTGCGAGCAGTAATTTATTCCCTTTCTTCGTGTATCACGTTGCTAAACATTGCGAAATCGTGCACGTAAATTTAATTCGACAATATAAGCATAATATCAGACCATAATCGTATTGTTACTTAGAGTAGACAATGGGTGCCTTTTGAGTGTAAGATTTCGATAATATTCACTAGTTGCACTAGTGTTTAGAGCAATTTCAATCTTATTTGTGTAAACAACGAAAGTATGCATATTCTAATTCATTCATCATAAATAATGAGTGATTTGCTTCCTTTTTTTAATTTTCAACTTGAGGAAACTAACTGTACAATAGTAACACGATTGAAAATGATCTTTTTTCATCTTGCAATGATATATTCAAAAATTATTCTTTCACCAAAATGATCAAGTTTTAACTAACGTCTCTCAATTTTCGTGTTTCTATTGGGCTTGAGGACTTCCAACATTAAAATCAAGAGCATAATATATTAGTACTTCTTATTTATGGAGCTGAATACATCTGTATTTTTTGCCTTTACACGATGTATTTGCATTTTAAAGTGCATCTCTGTATACAAATGGCTATTCTTTCAAATTGGTAGGCGCTTCAGACAAATATTTACAATGTAACTTCATTGCATTGCTTGTATTTCTTATCCTCTGAAAAATTTTGTAGCCTAACTTGCAACCGTCCTTTGAAAATAGAACATAAGATATGCTTTCCTCTTCCCTTATGTTAAAATGTTCATTTAAACATTTTCACGACTGTTGCACGTACAGACTGAAAATCTACAGTGTATGTCATTGCACGAAGGTCATTCGAATTTTTACACCTCTGCTGTTTTTTCTCAGGACTGGAAACACACAGACATGTATTTTTTAAGATACGCTTGCACTCGTTGTGAATGAGTGACAGAGATGACACTACTGTACGGTACACAGAAATCAAACGGAAGTGGCGAGTGTGAGCACTGTTTTAGATGCTAAAACTGGCGACGTTCTCGTCACAAGAATAGCGTGTAGTCAATCGATTTCTCCATTAGAATAGTATGACACCGATTTAAATTCATCGCCAGTTGAGTGAGATGTATGGTGATGGTGTCATGGATGTCTAATGGACGTTCGTTGATGTGACATTCAAAGAAGGCAGAACTTCGGCTCGCACTAGCCGGTCGGACGGCAGGATCGGTTAGAGTGGAAAAAGTTGTTTCGGAGGAACGCCAAATGAATGTAGAACACATTGCCTTGAAAGTTGACATTTGAGGGGGATCTGTGCTCAGAATCTTGCGTGAAGAACGGAAAATGTGAAAGTGTACTTCAAGTAGATGCCACGAATACTGGCGGGAGACCACAAGGCTGCGCGCGTGGCATGTTGCCAGGCAATGTTGACGCGTGATGACGGCATGAATGGGACTTTCTTTTCATCGATTGTGACGATGGATGAGGCATGGATACCGTTTTTTAATCCTGAAACGAAATGCCAGTTCGTTCAATGGAAGCACGGACACGGACGCCATACGCCATTTTAAGTATCGAAAACAGTCCTCACTCTCGCTACTACTGCTAGATGTGTGTGCCGTACAATGCAGTCATCTATGTCACGCATTCACGACAAGTGCACGCGTATTTAAAACAAATCACATGTTTGTATCTATTTCCAATTCTAAAAAAAAATCGAATGTGTCATAACTTGAATGCACCTCGTACAGTTGGTATTATATTTTGTTCTCTCATTCATAAAGTCGTAGACATTCCTTGACATTCTTTGAGGGAGATTGATGTCCTCGCACTGCGTCCAGCAGGTTAGCTTTATCATTAGATGATAGGAATGGAATTCTCCATGTTTCTAAGTCAAGAAGCGAACGCAGGTTCTTTAAAAGTTAAGCCCGAGGGAAATAAGCCAAGTACGTCGGTCAGACTGGTCTGCTCCAGGCGTATTTCACGCTAGATTTTACTTTTAGATGAGTTCTTGCAATCCTTTTATGTTACATTGTTACGTTGCTGCCTTATGGTCTTGGTCAATAACATCCGACGTCTTCTAAATGTTCCAAGTCTTTGTGGACTGTAGGGAAAACCAAAATGTGCACTACAAATTGGAGTTTTAAAAACGTGAGAAATGATTGGGTTTTGAAGCAGTAATATGTTGTAACACGTTACTCGTGAAGAGATGAAGGCTAAATTAAAGTCAAACCAAAGTCGTGCATCTAGAAATTTTGATCCAGTTAAAGTATTTGTATTTGATTCAAGTAGGAGCATATCCTCCTACATTCCTTTAAAATGCATATCCTTAGCATTTTTTTCTCACTGTTTCTGAAGCTGTAATGTAACATGAGCGAGCCTACAAATATGATTGAAAAGAAAGTTTATTGTAGTGTTTACTGATTCACCTACGTATTATACTCGTCTTTTTCGCTTGGAGTTGGTATTTTCAACATATATAATCAGAAATCTTTGCTCAGTGAGAAATTACGAGGGCTGTTTTTTTCAAACTCCGATGAGTTCTAAAAAAGGCAAATTTATGTAACAATAATTCTATTGGAAGAATTACTGCAGGGTCTTACTTATTTTCCACATACTCGCCAAAACAGATACCACCTGATTGCCCAAAGTAAGAGTAGTTGCACATGGCCGCTACGACCGATGCTTCCGCCAAATGTAAGTTACGAAGTGTAATCTGTTTCTGCGCGTAGAGAGACGTAGTGCTGCTAAAATTCATAGCAGAATGAGCAAAGTGTACAGTAACGAATTTATGAGTGAAGGTAGTGTGCGGGAATTTTTTAGAAATTTAAAGAAGGGCGAACCGACGTCCATGAAGAAGATGGACAGGGACGAAAGTCCACCACCACTTCCATCCTTGTCCACCTTCTTCATAGACGTCGATTCGCTTTTGTTCACATTTCTATACATTCCCGTAACCTTCCCTCACTCATAAATTTGTAGCTGTACACTTTGCTCATTCCTCGATGAATTTCAGCAGCACTAGGTCTTTCTACTCGCAGAAAAACGGATTACTCTTCATAATTCATACTTGGTGGGACCATCAGTATTAGCAGCCATATTCAATTGTCTGTGCCTGAGGCAATCGGGCGGTACTCGTTCTGGCGAGTATGTAGAAAAATAAATTAAGTGTTGCAGTACTTTTAGTCATGAAACTATTATGTTATATGAATTTACCTTTTTTATAGCCCATCGGAGGTTGAAAAAAATACAACTCTCTTATTTTGCCTAACCCAGTTTAAAAGTAATAGTGTGAATGCTATTATTGGGAACATCTGTTGGCCACCACCATCACAGGGTAGGTTTCACACCTAAGTACCCTGAACAAAAGTCAGGCGTAAGATTGTGTATATAACGATGTCAGCTCGTCGAATACAAATAAAGTAAGTACGCTAATTCTCGAAGCATGAAGCCACGGATTTTAAAATGCTTTCCTTGGACTCTATGATCCTAAAATAAAATGTTTGGGGCACCACTCTTCTTTAAATCCCGTTCCAATCTTTCTTTCAATTCTTAATGCATTCTTTGTTGCATTTCTTGTTCCATTTCTTGTTGCTTTCTTTACATCATGCCTTATTGCATTCCTTATATCGTCATGTTGCATTCCTCACATTATACCTTGTTCCATTCCTCACATCATGCCTTGTTCCATTCCTTACATCATGCTTGTTCCATTCCTCACATCATGCCTTGTTCCATTCCTCACATCATGCCTTGTTCCATTCCTCACATCATGCCTTGTTCCATTCCTCACATCATGCCTTGTTCCATTCCTCACATCATGCCTTGTTCCATTCCTCACATCATGCCTTGTTCCATTCCTCACATCATGCCTTGTTCCATTCCTCACATCATACCTTGTTGTATTCCTTACATCATACCTTGTTGTTTTCCTTACATCATGCCTTGTTCCATTCCTTACATCATGCCTTGTTCCATTCCTCACATCATGACTTGTTCCATTCCTCACATCATCCCTTGTTCCATTCCTCACATCATGACTTGTTTCATTCCTCACATCATGACTTGTTTCATTCCTTACATCATGCCTTGTTGTATTCCTTGCATCATGCTTTGTTGTATTCCTTATATTGTCATGTTGCATTCGTTACCTCATACTCTGTAGCATTCCTCACATCATGCCTTGTTGCATTTGTTACCTCATACTCTGTAGCATTCCTTACATCATGCCTTGTTGCATTTGTTACCTCATACTCTGTAGCATTCCTTACATCATGCCTTGTTGCATTTGTTACCTAATACTCTGTAGTATTCCTGGTAACTGAGGACACTGGACTAGTGAACACAAAATGGGAAGGGAGCAGAAAAAAAACTATCATACATCACTTGTCACGGTGGAAGCTCGGCTTGTTGAGTTTATTCAAAATGGTTACGATTTTTTATTTTTAGAAGCAGTTATTTGTTTGTTATTCAATTGATATGCCTACATGCATTAGAATTTGCCAAATACCCGAAGAGAAAAATGCAATATCAAACCTATTAGGGCAATCTAACATTATGAAACCTATTGATAGAAAAAGGAGCAACATTAGGAATAACCAGAAATTTCGTAGGGTATCTAAAAACTATATTTTATGTTTCTAATTTGATATAGAAATCGAACAAGAACACCAGGCCTAATTTATTTCCGTACGTCGGACTACAGTTCGTATATATTACTGATCTCAGCTGATTGTCGAGGTCGGAGGAGCTGTAAAGCGTAATTGCGATGTTCATTTGGCAACCATCGGTCATTACAATTATCTCAACGAGCTCACTTTCTCTTTCATGCATCTGTGTAAAGGGGTATTGTAGTTGCAATCTTATTTTCTCGTTTGCTTACAGTTACGGCATCGAGGAATGGGCTTCGTCGGTCTAAGCATATTAAGTGTTGTACAAAGATTTTATCGTGCGACGTGTACATTGTATTTTCAAAATATCAACATAACTCACCGAATGTTATAGAGCTTTTCACTCGTCACCTTTACTGGTGACAATCCTGATCACACGCTGGGTTCCAGGTTTACAGAATTTTACTAATCCAGTAGTAAGAATTTTTGCGGTTGACGATGATGAATAACTGGTCGTTCACCCGAGGGACAAATTTGCCTTAAGCTGAATCCTAAAAATGCATCGCCTCTCTGCTTCTCATTATGTCGAAAACGATTCGGTGATTTACCATAATAGACAAGTTGATATCAGACAAATAGAATGTATAGCACAGCTCCTGAATATTATTTATTCACGCATTCAATGTCTGCTAGCTTCGTTATTGATGGTAACTTTCAAAGTATGAAGAAAAGGGCAAGCAATGATGACGATGTTCAGTTTCTGTTTCCTCCGTGCTTTTTTCCCCTGCTTCTCATTTATTATCCTCTGAAGTCTCACTCAAGCGCCTCGCCATCACTCACATGGATCTTCGACACAGCAATAGATCCGGTCGCAGCCTGTAGGGAAATACCCTCAATACCCTGTAGAGAAATGTCCTAAATACCCTGTAGGGAAATATCCTAAATACCCTGTAGGGAAATACCCTTAAATCAACATTTAGCTGTGAGGGTAAAAACAATTTCAGATGTTTCAACACTTTAAACTTTTAATTTGTGCATTTTTGAGGGGGGAATTTTGTGCAGTTCGAATTTCCAGAAATTAGGTAAAATCCAATCTCATTTTTGTGTGTATTGTGATGAATATAAACGCTTTCAATGTTCTGCATATTTGAATCAACTTATGTACTTTGAAATGTAATCGAGATTTGTTGCACGTTAATAAACATGTTCTCATTCGTTAAAGCATGTTCTTGCAACTAAAAGGTCTCTGTTTATGACATTTTCTTTGCCTTGCGCGCTTCTCCAAAATATATGATACCTACCATCGTGTCCATATGCCATTTCCCAGAGCTAATTTCAGATATGACGGGGCCAATCGTTTTAATTTATTGTTTCCTACTAATTTTCTCAACAATTTGCTTGTCATGTTGAGGAAGCATCAGGTTGATGATATTTTATTTTAATGTTTTTTCCGAATAGGGTATAATATTTCCAAAGAGAAAGATTGACACACATTTTCCGTTTCTTAACCCTTTTTCGAAGTCAGATATGCTAAGTATCGTCTGCCAAGGACAATTTTGTTACACAATTTATACCAAATGAATTAATTTGATTCCACACAATAGACACAACATACTATTTAACAACGCTGCGTGCATAAGCAGTGTACGCTTGTAATTAAAACATAGAAATAACTTCAAAAGCAGCCGAAAGTTACTCATACTAACTCACAAGTGAATAATTAAAGTACTGCTGAGCAAGCGGATGATTAAATTTGAGAAAGAAGTGCAACAATAACTAAAGCTTTTTTGTTGGCACCCTAAAGTTCCTGTTGCGACACGTCATTCTCGCTATATCTATTGAGTAATACCTTTATTGATAAAATACTTCGCGCTCTTTGAAAATTCTATTCACCCTTGGTATTTTGAACCCCATATGATATATTTTATTATGCAATCACATGGAACAACATACACGCAGTGAGGGCAGGCAGTTCACCTCGTAGCGCCGGGTCGACTGCGCAGTTCTCTGTTCCCCATAAAAGCTCGACGATAGACTCGTTGATTTTCAGTGCGGTGCTCTCATTCCATAAAATTTCAACACATTTACAGCTCTCTGACGCTCTTAGCGAAATTGCGACCCCGATTGTTTTTCCGAGCCATTCTCTCGAGGAGAAGTGGAGCTGCGCCTCACATAACATCGCTACATGGCAAAGTTTCTGCCATATCACTTCTGATTGCAATGTGCTAATGCCGTCGGGATCTCAGTTTCCTTTAAAAGAATAGGCCACAGCTTATTTGCGTCAGCGTTTCGTCTGATTATGTAATGTTCTCCTGGTGTGAATACTAGTAGATGATACTTGTAACAAATATAGCAAACATATATGAGTCGAGTTTTAACTGCAGCACTACATGCAACTTTTTTTAATTTAAAAATTATTACTCAAACAGTAGTGCATCTTGCCCATCATGTACAGCATCCCCAACGACAGTAAATTTTGTTCTTTTACCTTCTGGCATTGGTTGTCATAGAACAGACTAGCAAAGCAGTTCAAAAAACTGTGCCCCTGTAACTGTTCATCAAGAGAAATATTTGTCATAGGTACTAATTTGTGTGACTTACTGCCGAGCTTGCAGAACAGTTCTTAAAAGGTGGAAGTAAGAGTTCAAGGTGAACTAATTAGGGGAAGACGAGCCAAGAACAGTAGGGTGAAATAAAGAGTAGAAAGAGTTGCCACACTACGTATGGGATGCTAATGATGGACTTCACTTGTTTGGTCGCAACTTATTCCATGACCACAAATTGAGGTCACGAAAGCATTAATATACAGGGTGTCCCAGAAGTAACTGACCCTTTTGATTTGCTAATAAAACGAAAACTATTAACGCTAGGATATTGAAACTTGTTTTATTCGAAAGAAAACCCTTTTTTTGCTTTAATAGAACTAGGTTTAGAATACAATGTCTTTTAAATGATGGCCATGGTTGTTTTGACAATTTAGGGCTCGTTTCTTTGTCGTTTCCATAACTGTCCTTAATGTATCAGGCGATAGTTGTCTTATTTCAAAACAAATGTTGTTTTTAAGTTCTTGCAGATTTGTTGGATTTGTTACATAAACCCTTGACTTTAGGTAGTCCCATAAGAAGAAATCGCATGGGGCCAAATCTGGAGAACGAGGGGGCCAAGGAATGTTACCAAATCGTGAAATCAAATGATTTGGAAAGTACTCATTTAACAATGTCATCGTTTCTCTTGCTGTATGGGCCGTGGCTCCATCCTGTTGAAACCAAGTATTGCGTAGGCCATGTCTCTCAATTTCAGGAATTAGAAATTCGCTAATCATAGTTCGGTATCTTTCACCATTAACTGTTACTGTTGCGCCATCATTATTTTCAAAAAAGTATGGGCCAATCACATTGGAAGCAGTTATCCCGCACCACACCGTTACACGAAGAGAATGCCGCGGCTTTCATGAATTTCTCTTGGATTTTCATCACACTAAATTCTAGAATTATGTCTATTTACATGGCCTGACAAGTGAAAGTGAGCTTCGTCAGAGAAGATAATGGTTTCGATGAAAGAGGCATCCTCACACAAACGAATAAAAGATTCGGAATAATTAACACGACTGTGATAATCATTAGGCAATAACTGTTGGGTTAATTTAATTTTGTAAGGATATAATTTCAAGTCTTTTTTAAGAATGCGGTGTTATGTCGATTGGGAAATGGATAATTGAGTTGAACGTTTTCTGATAGAGGCTTTAGGATTATCTGTAACACTTGCAGAAACTCGCTCGATTACAGCTTCAGTTCGAGTTGATTTTAATCTTCCAGATCGTTGTTTATCATTAACATTTCCAGTGTCCGAAAATTTTCGATTCGCCGATTTAATTATGTTCTTCGAAAGACTGGTTAATGTTCTGAAATAATTTCTGTAATCACGTTGCACTTCTGTTGTTAACATAGTCCGTGTGTAGATTTGCAAAATTCTTATTCTTTCTTCTTTGCTGTATGGAGACATGATGAAAATTAAGGGTTTGCAATGAAGCAAAAATCAAATGTCAAGCTGGTTCGTAAATAGGATACCAAGTATCCTATTGTGCCATAAAAAGGTTTTTCTTTCGAATAAAACAAGTTTCAATATCCTAGCGATAATAGTTTTCGGTTTATTAGCAAATCAAAAGGGTCAGTTACTTCTGGGACACCCTGTAGTTAGCAGTGACGCATGTGGGTTAGTCATTCTTATCTACCTAAACGTCAATGAGATCCATCATACTTATAACTTGACCTACATTTGTCATGTACAGATATACACATTCTAGACAGCATTTCAACGATCCTTGAAAACATTCGAATGATTTAATGTGGTCTTTCCGTCGTAAGTAAAGCTCATAACCATACTGGCTAATTGACTTGATATGCGATAGTGAAAAAAATTCAGTTCACTCTTTTTTTGATGTCTTCCGCGTTTTTCCTCGTTTTTCAAACAAAGGCATCAGATCAGGCGTTAAAATTGTCCAAATACACACACAAAGAGGATTCTTTTGCAATTGAACTTGTTTTGTTACAATCAAGATTAGTTCGTTTAAGTTGGACAGCCAAGCAATTCAATGGTTTAAAGGCCTCGCATTTTGAAGATATCTAAAACATTGTTTTTATTGCCTATAAACACTAATTCTACCCACTTTTTTCGTAACTCAAGGGGAAAATCTAATGTACATTAGATTAACAGGGTTAGAATGTTTCATTAAAAATTTTTGTGTTTTCTGGTCTCTTCATTGGTTTAATCATAAGGCTTGAAAAGCGCTTGTAGGCATTCTATGTGGCCTTCGAAACTCCTCGAAAACAACATGACTTCTTAGATATGCCAGCTCAAATTTCTTGGCTAGCCGGAATATTACATGAATAGTTATTGATTAAGCTTGTAGGTAAACTTATTTTACTTTGTTAAACTTTCCGTTGTTATTATTTGATTACTACGCCTCACAAATACGAGTTAACAATAAATTATTCCTCATGAATTCTGGCCAGAATTTTTTCCAGTACGGGAAATTGGCACCAAAACCAGAATAACTTCCCCGCTCTGAGTAGTATAAAATTCAAAAATAATTTTTCTCCACATGTCTACTTTGAAGCATCTGATAAATCGAGTTTAAGTGATTACTTACCGGTCAAAATTATTTTCTTTTCATCATCATCCGTGTACTGTCGTTCTTTCTTCACATCCTCTTTTGGTTCTGTTCCAACTAAGATTTCCAATACTTAAAGTACGAATTTTAATCAATACGTGTGATTTGTGATTTCGATTTCTCAATATTCCGCTACGGTAACATTGACAGGAGCCGTTAATTTTAAAGCAAATATTTCCGGTCCGCTAGTGAAAAATTGCGCTCTTCCCGTGTAAATAAATATCAGTAAAAGTGATCTATTATTATGTGGCCTACCTGTGTCCTACAACCTTCAAACGTCCATTTCTATCTCCTTCAATCGCTGTATTGTACCCCCTTCAAGCGCTGTGTTGTACCCCCTTCAAGCGCTGCATTGTACCCCTTTCAAGTGCTGTGTTGTACTCCCTTCAAGCGCTGTGTTGTACCCCCTTCAAGCGCTGTGTTTTGTACCCCCTTCAAACACCGTGTTCTATCCCCTTCAAGCACCGTGTTTTGTACCCCCTTCAAGTGCCATGTTCCATCCCCTTCAAGCGCAGTGTTCTACCCCTTTCAATCGCTGTGTTCTAACCACTTCAAGCGCCGTGTTCTGTCCCTTCAATCGCCGTGCTCTACACCGCACGAACAGAGGCAGCGACGCAGCAGGGCTTCAGGCTGCCAATACTCCAGGAAAGTAATGCACTGCGTCCGCATTTTTACGTCGTCACTGAACGCCTAATGCAGGGCAGTTTGCATTTTAGGTTGCTTAGTCAGCAAATGAAAGTGGTGGTTATGTGAGCAGTCACACACTTTAGACGGTGACACGCTTCAGCTTAGAGGTTCCTGTGGAAAAAAATTCCCCTTTAGCACTAGAACATAAAGCAATGGAGTTCAGTGCCAAAGCATGTGAACTATCGTACCTGCACTCATGACATGCGTGCCCAGTAGGCGCGCTCAAATGGTCGTCCTTCAACTTAACCTAGTCCCTTAACCCTCCCATGTAGCATGTAGGAGTCTTTGACCTACTTCAGAGGAGACATGCTTATTGTGTCTGTCCTCGTCAGAATATCTTATTGATTTAGCGTGATATTTTGTTATCCGTATGTCTGCGTTGTATCTTGCTATCCGTATGTCTGCGTTGTATCTTGTTATCCGTATGTCTGCGTTGTATCTTGCTATCCGTATGTCTGCGTTGTATAGAATAGAATGAGGCTATAGGAACGAACCTTCTGGCCCATTCTTGGGTCGGATAATTACTTCGATAATTATTCGGTTGCTTACCCAAGTCCCATACCGTATTTCTAGCCGCGTCAACCATGTCGGCAGCGGGATTCGAACCCGGGTCTTCCCGCTCGCAAGAAGATTCGCTCACCAGTCGACCAAGCTGGTGATATCGACCAAGCTGGTGATAGTCGACCAAGCTGGTGATTCGACCAAGCTGGTATCTTGTTATCCATATGTCTGCTTTGTATCTTGTTCATATACCTATATTATATCTTGTTCTCCTTGTACCTATGTTATCTATCGTTTTTCTTATACCTACGTTATATGTTATTTTCCGTATACCTATGTCATATCTTGTTTCCCTTATACCTACGTTATACCTAGTTTTCCTTTTACCTACGTTATATCTTGTTTTCCTTATACCTACGTTATATCTTTTTTTCCTTATACCTACTTTATATATTGTTTTCCTTATACCTACGTTATATCTTGTTCTCCGTGTACCTACGTTATATCTTGTTCTCCGTGTTCCTACGTTATATATTGTTCTCCGTGTACCTACGTCATATATTGTTCTCCGTGTACCTACGTTATATCTTCTTCTCCGTGTACCTACGTTATATCTTCTTCTCCGTGTACCTACGTTATATCTTCTTCTCCGTGTACCTACGTTATATCTTGTTTTCCGTATACCTACGTTATATCTTGTTTTCCTTATACCTATATTATATCTTTTTTTCGTATACCTACGTTATATATTGTTTTCCTTATACCTACGTTATATCTTGTTTTCCTTATACCTACTTTATATATTGTTTTCCTTATACCTACGTTATATATTGTTTCCCTTATACCTACGTTATATCTTGTTTTCCTTATACCTACTTTATATATTGTTTTCCTTATACCTATGTTATATATTGTTTCCCTTATACCTACGTTATATATTGTTTTCCTTATACCTACGTTATATATTGTTTTCCTTATACCTACGTTATATATTGTTTCCCTTATACCTACGTTATATATTGTTGTCCGTGTACCTAAGCGTACTCTCCAACTGTTTGTTATACGAGCTCACTGAGGGTGCACTATAGTTCACATGCAGTATTTCTTGCTGGGTTGGTCGAGGTGCCGCCGATCAGGTTCCAGATGTCGTATCGTTTGTGTGTTATGAAGGATGTCATACTCAAGAGCACAAAAGCTCTTATTTAAATGCAAATGTTTTTATAAATCTTCGTGCATTCAGAAATCATATTAACTGATATAAAAACCATTGCAAACTGATCCTACTCATTGAAAATTATGTCGTTCAGAAAATATCCCATTCAAGTTTCAAATCTGGCCAAAGAATCCGTGGAGAGTCATTTTCGTACGAAAGATCGTTTCATCGGAGATACGGTCTCACGAAAGAACCTCGAATTCTCCGCCCTGCATTTCGTGAGAATTTTTACAGTTCTTTTAGTGAACTTAAGAGCCCGGACCCTGCATTTGGGAGCCATTTAGATGCTCGTAGAAGGAAACATTCGCGCCTCCCAAGTGCAATGATACCAAAAATTTTTTAGGGTCATCAACTCCTAACGTAAACTACTGAGTAAGATTCTGTGTCTGGGTTTTGCAAGATTGCCTGAGGAACTTTGTTACAGAGTGCAACGCCAGATTGTAACACCAGGTTGTGGCCTTTGTTGTTGGTTGGAACACCAGGTTTTGGCTTCTGGTACAGAGCGTGATGCCAGGTTGTGGAATTTGGTACAGGGTGCAACATCAGGTTATAGCATTTCGACTCGGTCTGTTCAGAACAAGACTATTCCAAATGAATTGCGATCTCTCCGATGGACATGGTGTACATAATTTGGAGGTGCTTAATATTCCACTACGCAATTTAAACTCAGAAGTCGAACATTGTTGAGCCTTAAACTTTAAATATTTTAGTTTCTAGTGATGTCAATATTGAAATTAATTTATGCAGTTTAGATTCCTATCTAAAGTTTAATGTGTTCTTCAAATTCCTGTGTAAAATTTTAACGCGGTTGATCTCTTTTTCTACGTTAGTTAATGAAGTTTCTTTTTGCACTCTATATTCCTGCAAGTTGTTTGACAGTTACTTCGTGCTGACTGCAATAATTCACTGGCTTTCTACAATAAAATGCATTCGCTTCTTGCATTTGAAGGACAAGAAAATAATAATTTTTTGTTTTCAGATATTAGACTAAAATTATTCCTTGACTAATCTAGTTATGTTCACATCTTAATTATGAATCATTCAAAATTCTCTCATGCTCTAGTTTCCTGTTGCACATTTAATAAACAATTTTTTGTAATACACGACACCTAAAAAAAGAGGAACTGGAACATCAGGAACGTAATCCTTATTTTCTTTGGTACGAAGAATTTCATCCGTTTTTCACCTTCTGCGAGCTCGTTTTTATAAGAACCCTTCCGATAAATATCTTTTATCAAAAACCGTCCGTCATTTTCTCAACAAAATTCAGCGAAAAGTTTCCTCGTGTAGGACTTGCCTCCTTCACAAATTAGCTTCTATCATCTTCGGACCGAACGTTTAGAAGCAAAAACAAAGTACTTGTCAAAACTCTTTTATAGGACCCTAACCTTGTGATGGGGTGACCTCTTAAATGATAGCAGCGCTTCAAGTGGATTACGGTGATCCACTTACAGGAAACACTGTTGCTTTGCCTGGGAGCAACGTTCTTGACGAGACTATGAGAGCTTAACATTGAACCTGAGCGTCTGCTTGTAAACAAGGCTGGTGCTTCAGCGTGCCGGCAAACTTCTGAGATATCCCAGCGCAGGATAATGAGTCACGCGAAACAAGAAGCGAGGCTTGAGCCTCTGAAACTGGTGAACCCTGAAGTCTTCTGTTAACGAAGGCTTAAGTAACAAGTCTTCATAGTGAGCTTGCAACATTTCATCTTTGTTTTCAAGCTGGTGGATCCTGCGTGGCCGGTTGAATTCAGAGCGAATTTAACGATTTTATAGTTCAGTAGAAAAAGTAAACATATAAAGGTTGTACGAGTATAAGCTCTTTGATATACAGTATGTTTTCTAACACACATATGAAAAGCTTTTTTTTGCATGTGTGAAAGGAAAAACGGTGAAACTCGTACGTTCTTAGCGTCTGGGGCTGATTGTAAGGTAATTTGATAGGAAACGATGGGGAGAATCGATTGATATTGAGACTAAGTTGCAAAAATGAAAGAATGGAATGAATGAGAGCGATGTCATGTAAAGATGAAAGGAGCCAAGAAGCAATAAAAGTTAAAAAAATATCTTTTGAAAAGGCTTTGCAAAGGAAGCGAAGTGAGATAGCATGATTTGCGTAAAAATGTATGACTCGCGTTACAGTTGTAATTAAATTGTAAGTTGAAGTTACAAACCTTGTCGGGAAGTAACGAGGCATGAAGTGATTAGTTTCAGTTCGTAAGGAGTCTGGGAAATCAGTTTCAGGTAAGAAGAAAATTATAATATGCAATAGAATGAACGAGATACATACAAGTGCTGCCGTCACTCTCACGCATTCAACACGAGGAAACGTGTATTTTAAAACGAACTGCACGTATTCTTCTGTTTCCAGTCCTGAGGAAAAACATCAGAGATGTTATAACTTAAATGTACTTCGTATAATGAAAGTACACCAGTAGCACAAATGGCTTTAAGTCCGACGTTTTTGTGAATAATTATATCATAAGACAGGCCAGAGAAATGGCACGAAACTGAGATGGAAAAATTTGGCGACGCTCTCAATAGATCAAGTGTAAAATCATACGTTTTCACTATGGTTTAACTGAAAAATTATTAAAACGTTCACAATTCATTCCCAAAAATATTTAATTAATGATCGTTACGGGATCGCATGGATGGATATCAGTGAGGATATCCATCAACAGTGAGAGTATCTACGCTTTGCTCCAGTGAGGGACAACAATGCGTTGCCTCTTATCGGTTGCGACCTGACGATCAGAAGTTCTCAAGCTTTCTGTTAACATTTAGGCCCAAGTAGTTGTACGGGATGTATTTTGAATAAATAGTTTACGAGTAATTTCAGTGCGAAATATAAAGAAGTATGAAGTAAACTCGTGCAATTCCGGTGTCGCGGGTGTGTCTGTATATATGAAGCGAGGGAACAACGTTGTGTGCAGGTCAGACAAGTGAGAGTGATAGAGAAAAATCATTGCATTTGAAATTCAGACTTTTTACAACTTCATATTTGAGCTCAGTAGTGATAGGTGTGGGTTTGTGATGAAAATCGAGTAAACCTGATTAAGTGCAGTGCATGAAAAACATCCAAACTTTACCAAATTTAAAGCCTTAATTGAATAGCTTTTTCAAAGTATATTGCTAATATAGCCATCTCTTTTCGAAGGAATGAGTATATGTAAAGCAAAGCGATTGTGGCTTACTGCTATGTTGCACATTCTGAAGGGAGATACAGGGTGCTCATAAAGTTTTCTTACAATTTATCATATTTATTACGAATGAAAATAAGAATATACCTACGTAAAAATTATCTTAAAATAAAAATTAGGTATTGAAGTTGAAGTTTTACCTCTTATTAAATGCATCTTTATATGGGCAAAATTAATTGCACTAAGAACATTAAGACGGTATTCGATTTGGTGTTATGCTTGCTGTAGCATACCCTCATCAATGGTGGTAATATCAGCGATCCTTTTTGGTAATAAGATATAAAGTAACGTACTTGATATCTTTCTCATACCCCAATAGGAAGAAGTTCATGGGAGTCATACCTGATAATTGAGGTGGCCAAGAAATTCATCCATATCTTCCAATCTACCGGTCTAGAAATATTGGATTAACAAAGCCACGAACATGCGGCCTCCAGTTCTGCACAATCTTGTCGGAAAATGGTTGGCTGAAGGTCATCCTGTCGTGGCGCCGCGTGTTCGGTCGGATACGCATAGTCTGTGTATCCGATTTTGTTTCAATAAATAAACCATGATACGCTTTGTGCCTCCCCTTAAATTCATTGTGCTTTCTCTCGAGTTCATTGTTCTTTCTCTCGAGTTCATTGTGCCTTCCCTTGTATTCATTGTGCTTTCTTTCGAGTACATTGTGCCTCTCAAGGGTTCAGTTAATAAGATCTCAACCTTTTCGAGCAATAAAATGCTTGAAATACACCAATTCAAAATATTTAAAAAAATTTAAAAAACCGTATGGGCAATGAAATAAATTTGATCAATATGTCGTGTCAATTATCTTTGTAATAAATTTTCTGAATTGCAAAAAGACTTTATGGCCAAAGAAGAGACATATATATATATATATATATATATATATATATATATATATATATATATATATATATATATATATATATATATATATTTGTGTATATATATATATATATATATATATATATATTTATATATATATATATATATATATATTGGTGTATATATATATATATATATATATTGGTGTATATATATATATATATATATATATATTGGTGAATATATATGTATATATATATATACATTGGTGAATATATATGTATATATATATATATGTATATATATTACTGTGACATTTCTGTAAATTCGCCTCGGAAAGCTCTATTTCTATTTGGTTCATTCTATTAGACTTAGCAAAATTCGGGAACAACAAGATGGAGATAATCAAAAGCTGCTTCTCTTCCATACCCAATATCGGAACGCCAATTTCCGAAGAAAGGCTTCTTGAAACCATCTATTTGTCTCGGGAAGCTGCGAATTTAGCAGTTCTGAGCTTCATTGCCATGCAACGAGGGGAAAACTTCGGCGTAAGAAGGAGGATGCTGCAATTGGTTCCAGCCTCGAAATTAACTTCCGTCCCTGAATGTCTTCTCGAAAATAAATTCGTTAATTAAATGACTACCGCGCTGCAACTAGGGAAAAACTTCGTCTTTTGGACAGAAAAGCAACCTTAGTCCAGAACTGGTCTGACCTGTTTCAAGTGTTTCAACAGAGGGACGCAGATAAAGTGTAAAATTATTTTCGCGGTACATTACTTTATAATGAGACTCGATTGGGCGATAATGAATGTCTGTAATTTGCATAATGCGGCAATGGCAATGAATTAATAGCAAATTTCTATGCATCGATTCACTAGGAACATCCGTGCCCTGCTGTGGGTTCCAAACCCTTTTGTAGAGCGGTTTTACTTCTCGTTCGGCGGCACGTTATTTCTGGAATAACATTATTTAGGTTACACATTTCCTCGTTATTTTCGTTGCTCTTTCGCTACCGCTGTTTAGCACGTTTTGTACAAACGACTGTGTGTTCGATGGAAAGTTTTTTTGAACTTTTTGTTTACTTCATTCTGCAATTTTGATTTTTTTACGTACTTGAGCGTTCACTGTTGAAACGCAGGCTTAGGAAGGGGAATTGGAAAGCCTGAACGAGTGTTGTGCCTGGTGAGTCTGCCTTAGAAATGAACTTTAGTTTGTCATGACTGAGAGTAAATAAGACAGTTATTTGTATCGTGGTTGACATTAGCATACACCCTGTGGATGTAATAATACATAGAATAGCTAAGCAATATTTTTATTAACTTTTGATTGATCTCATGACGTGTAACACGAGAAACAATGTTGAACATTAAATTGATTTTTATTTTTTTAATCAATTCAGTTAATCCCGCTTATTTTTCTTATCAAATGTTATTTTTTTAATTTATTGTCAAATTGATCAACAATATCAATGATTTTCCTCGATCACAATCGTATTTTCACATTTCATTTTCATATGATCTCATACTCGTAATGGGGCACGTTATTTTCGCTCCTTCTGATTGCTCCCTTCACACTGTGTTTGTACCTGTTCTCATTATCTCAATAGATCGCATTGTTTTCACTCAATCTGAGTGTTGCCTTCACATTTCGTTTTCACTCGATCTCATACTCTCAATGGATCAGGTTGTTTTCACTCGATCACGCTATCACTACGCCTCGCCTGTTCTATTTGGCGTGACCCCCGAAGGCGGCGGCCTGGACAAGCAATAACCGTAAAGCGTGTTTTTGTTTGGGTCACAGGCCGACTGTCATCTATTAGCGCCTTCTGGACGGCCTCTTCTGTCGCTGGTCCTTGTTGGTTCTTCTGGGAAACTGGCGTATAACTGGGCTCTGTGCGTCATTACTGGGCGCCGTGTATGGGTAACTGGTCTCTGTGCATGTGTAACTGGTCTCTGTGCATGGGTAACTGGTCTCAGTACATGGTTAACTGGCTTTTACATTTTTAACTAGGCTTCGTACGTGACGAATTGGGCTCTGTACATGAGTCACTTTGCTTTTTAGATGAGTAACTGGGCTCTGTGAATTTGTGACTAGGCTCCCTGCTTAGTAACTGGGCTGTGCGTTTGGGTAACTGGGGCAAAAGAGTAATTATGTATAGTCCAACTAGTAACTAGTTAGCTGTATGTGAACGAACCTAAGCTAGGTAAACTAATAAAAAATCATTCTTCACCAGCTGAGATTGATTTCCTGGTCTACAGAGAAGCATGATTCCTAAATTACTTGGAAAAAAATTGAGAGATTATGAATCGGGTAACGAAGACTTCTCGTCAAATTTGCATTATTCAACTGACCCTGACTAGAAAAGGAATAATGTTTCCTTCTTCGGGCTTTTCTGAATGATTAGTTCTTCCTTTACAGCTGAACTATCGCTGGAGTTCCGAGGTTGCGAGGGCGGTCCCATGGACGCCTGTTCTTCACGACGTTCCAGACATCATTTAGCGGCACTCCATGCCCTTTAAGTAGCAGTTCCATAAACCAGAACCTCTCTTAGTGTCCGTAGGACGCGGGACTACTTATTATTGCATGTGTTCATTAATAATGTAGGTGTACACATCTACTTCCCATTAGTCATGCTCCTTCATATACAATGACATAAAATCGCGGGAAAAAGTTCTTTGTCGTACTGGAACAGGGCTGGAATCAACTTCAGTGGTTGCTTCTTTATGAATAACAAACTTTAAATTGATATCAATACTCTAACATTTTACTTCCACAGGATTTCCATGCAAATACTTTTAAAATTTATTCATGGAACTGTAATTGTTTATGCTCAGTTTTCTCCGTAATGAAATATACGCATTCTTCTTTCAGATTCCAGGAAATCTATCTCTAAATTTTGTTCTAGAACTAGATAGTTCCTGTGGAAATTCTACATTTTAGATTTGACTAATTTCAAATTATTATAATGACGAATATATTAAAGATTGACGACAAATTATTGTATTTAAATGAGTATTTTTCATTAATACATACAGAACTTCCATTCCGTATCTTATCTACCGATAACATAGCCTTAAACCGTACCCGTGGAAATTCCACGGTTTAAAAGTGTTGAAATTAAAGATATATGAAAAAAATACATTTTTCAGTTTTACCAGTGGTACTATCAAAATCTAGATACATTTCATGAATATATACAGAACTTCAATTCTGTATCTTATCTACCGATGACCTGGCCGTGTAAGAGGAAAAAGCTAATAACGGAAAAAATGGCGTGTTGTAGAGTAATCAGGCGCCTATGGTATTCACAGTACAATGCTTGTAATATAAGGTATCCTCAAAAAATGTATACATTTTTAAAAGGCTGTAAGTTGAGTACTACTAGGAAATAACGTATTCTGGATACAAAATGAAACTTTAGATCTTGCTATTTATGAATGAAATCTATTTCAACCTCCTAACACTAGTAGTATTCAAACTTCAGCCTATTAAAATGTACACTTTTTTGGGGACACCATGTACATGTATACTCGTTCTGATTTCAGTTCAATAATTTTTCTTCAGTAATAGATGGAAGAAATGGGGCAGACACACACAGGTAGAAATAAAGTTATATAGATACACTGTCTATTATATAATTAGATTATTTCGTTTTCATCCTTTGATCGTATGCTGAAATATGTTGTTTATTTTATTTTTAGATGTTTGACCTCGTTATTGAATTTGTGGTAGGGTCTCCGTAATACCTTAATTTGAAATTACACCTTACAATGAACTTGCGCTTAAACTGAATGTTTGCCATTTATTTTACAATTTCAAAATACATACAACATATAATAATGGAACAAGCACTCTAGTAACGATATCGTACAAAAGGAATAAGTTTTGCCACCTGAAAAACCATGGTATATATTCCTTGATATGCTTCTCCACTTTCCGACGGTTCATTCGATGCGCAACGGCAAACATTATCCCTGAAAGTTTCACTAAGTTGAGCTTACTTTGTTTGACGTTCGAATGATCCACCAGAGACTACCTCTGGCAGCGATACTGGAAGCGAACCCACGTGATCTGGGTTCCTTCTTCCTCCAGGGCTGTCCGTTCTTTCCCAAAGTTTCATGGCAAAAATTAGCACAAGTTCTTTGTTCTGTGTTTGATCCGCTAATCAAAAGCTCTTGGGACCACCGCAAATCTGCCCTAACTTTCAAGCGACTCCATTTTCAGTACAGATACAGGATGTGTTCTTTAGCAACGAAGCATGCCAAGCCCAGTTAGTGGTTTCAATGCTGCCAAATTTTACTTTGGTCAGTTTAATTCCTTGTTATAAAATGACATAAACTTTATTGTAAGGAGCTTATGATGGGTTCTCACGACACTCGTGTTTTCAAAGCATGTTCGAATTTTTTCAGGCGTTGACGATACTGTATTATACTTCAAAAAGCTCTTAAATGAATTGAGAACGTTCGTAACATTTAAGATAATTTCCGTTACATATCTAGTTTGAACGTTTAACATCTGTGTATCTTAAAACTTTTCAATAATTTTTTTGTCAAAATGATTGATGATGAAGCAATATTTGACGTATGTGAAGTGAACAATGAAGTTATGAGCCTTGGGAGTTAGACATTTTTTTGGTTTTTATTTCAAATTGTTCTTTATTCTAGATTTACCCAAAGTTTTAACAAACCTATTTAGACTTTCATCGAACCTTTAATAGCTATAGAATTTTTATTTGCTTTCTCCAGTTTTACAAAGTTTCACGACAACTGCATGATCAATTATGAAGCAAAGCGAAGTTAAAAAAATCAGTTGTGTACTTTGACTCGTTTACTAAAACTTGAATGATAGTTCAAGCAAAAGGTTCTAACTCCCGATGAATCCTCAACAGTAATTACTGTAGATGTGAAATTCACTCATTTTCCCTGTGAAATCAAAGTCGAGCTCATGAGAGCAGTGAGAAGTGAAGTACGGTGGTTGTAGTACGCGCAATATCAACTGGCGGGTATAATACGGCATTTAATCCAAACGTTACAGAGCTCCACCTTTATTGGCCTCCCCAAATGAAACCTAGTGTCGGCCGCCCGGCTATTGCTGCCCCTCGTATTTACGCCCCTAGAATGAAAATGGCGCCTAAACTAAATTAATTTAAGTTCAGGGAGCTCTGTGCTTTGCCTGTTGAAGCAAAAATCGTTGGTGTGGGAACTGTGTGTCGGATGCTTGCTCTGCTGCTTTTCATGTTCGCTTGAGCGTCATAAAGCGTGCATCTAATGCATCAACAAAAGATTTTGATCCTCTAACATGTATTTGTTATGCCTGTTTGGTGACAGAGCGCATGGTCATTTGCACCCTGCGGTACATGATCAAATAACTATCCTATTTGTGTAAACGAAATGCTAAGTGCTTCAAGTTTTTATAATTTTCATAATTTCTGTGACCACGCAAGTAAAAAGATAAATAGCGGCCTGGAAACTGCTAGGCAGAGGTGGAACAACACAAAGTACGGTCGTCAGATGAGGTTGATTTTTAAAGTTAGCTAAGCTACAATTTGTATTTCTTTTTGTAGGGAATAAGATAGTTCAATGGTAACTCAGATTTGCTTGTTTTTGTCTGTTTGAACTTGCGTCTTTCCACTTGAGTGAAGAAATCTTCGTGTGGATGTGTCCTGGTCAGAAGTTGAAATGAAATTAAGAATTTCCAGCTGAAAAATGTAGTGCAGAATATTTTAGCGGTACGACAGAATGCAGCCCATTATGTTCTAATTTAAACTCCGCTGTTTTTTTGGCAGAACAAAAATTGCGATGTTAAATACCTGAAGATAAAAGTGTGCAAGGAACTGAGATACTTTTTATGTTTATTAATTTTAAATTGAATTAATATTCTCAAAAACATCTTTCTCAAGTTTTTGCACCAGAAATTTTAATCAGAAACACGTGAACCCATCGTTAGTATTTCAAAAAAAAATTAATCTTAGAGTCTTCTTCAGGGGCATCATTTCATGACATTTTACACTGTAGTTTCATATCATCGTTCTATGACTCTGTTCTTTAAGTTGCAGTATTAATTCACTTGGTCAGTTTCTGAGTTCTGCTTCAAGCTGAGCTCCTGGTCTCAAATCGACTCAGCCTGATCAGTTGAATCTCCCTCAGCTACAAACGCACGTTCTGCTGGAGTCTCTAGACACCAGCATCGGTAGGTTCTCTATCTTGCAGAACAGGCGGCCCTCTTTGCGACATCGTAAAATCCCCTCACAAATTTACGGCCTTTCCACTTCATAAATACGTAAAACGTTCAAATGTGGCCCTTATCGGTAACGGCAATGCGAGAAAAACCTACACTTTCTTCGCTCGAGTCCAAATTTTTTTAATAGTGTTGATTCCAATGTGTTTCTTGAATACAAAGAAGTTATTTGCTACGATCAGGAGAATGCACGTAACATGTAAACCACTAATTCGCTTATCTCAAACCAGCTTTGAAATTGGGTTTATCTTGATTATATTTGCTCGATGGAGAGGAGGTTCTTGGGGACGTTTACTGTCAACAGCGAATGTGCAGGAATTCTCTCTCCTCATAAACGGGTTAACGGATGTGTTTGGATTTTTAGAAGTGCAGCATGTTAGGAAACGAAAATAATGCAGCAGTGTGAAGAAAAGAAATTCCCCAAAGACTAAGTAAGCTGCCATGGAGTTCAGCACTCTCCCTTCTTATTTTGCCCTTTCTCTCCCAAAACATTCAGGCCGTTTATGGTGAACGCAATTCTCATTGCCTTAACAACACTGCAAAGTGTGGCAGCACTCGTTGGCTTTTAACCCAACCGCATCATAATGACTGCTTTCTGTCCTCTCTCCCCTTTCCTCCCACTCCTCTTAAGACAGAAGGTCGTGTACCAGACAGTCCCTTGAAGCTGTACCGAATACCAATTGGCCCACGTACATTTTCCACTCATATCCGCCTCCAATATCGGTTTGAAGGGCAAGCAAAGAAGCAAAATGGTTCGTTTTTGGTATTTCATTCTTGGTCATTGTAAAACAACTCCTATCTTCGTTTTCTGACTGCCAAGGGGGTCTTATTTTTTAAAAATTCTTCTTCAAAAACTATTTCGTAAGCAGTGTAATGAATTCCCACTCATTAATGGGCTCTCACTTGAACGAGAATACATTTGTTGAGCCTCATTGAAGCTGACACGTTAGTCCACACCATTGTTCTCTCCGTCGCCGCTGTTGTGGGGGCCGATAGTTAAGCATCTTAACAAGCAAATCTTTACCTTGATGACGGCCAGTTCGCTCCGAGCAGCGTCCATCGCCCGCTGGGGGCCTCTGCCTGAAAGCTTTAAATGAAACGCTCCCCTCTGCTTTAATAAACCGCAGCTAATCCTGGCAAAGCGCACCCCAATATTGGCAATTAGCTGAGTCCTGCATGTAGGGCAAGTCTGACTTCCTCCAACCTTTCGTCAACAGACAAATCCCCGTCCAAACTTTTGTCATTTCTACTGCTTCATGTTTACTGAAACGGTTTCAGCTCAGCTGAACGAAGAAGCGTATCTCTTTATTGTATTCCAATTTCGTTTTGATAGACGGTTGGTGTATTCTGAAACACTAGGGTGTATAAGTAGAAATTCAACCATCTGGTGCCTTGAACATGAATTTATTCACTCCCATTGATGTCTGTGGAACATTTTCATACAAACAAAAAAAGCGAAATGAGGCATTTTGATCTTTACTGTTAACTTTAGTTTGAAAATTTGAGCAGAATCTCAAAGTTTACGTTCGTTTTCATTTTTGGTTTCTGACAGAATTCTTCCATGGTACACAATAACGTACGAAAAAAATGTCTTCGCAACACTGGAGAATTTCCAGGCCGCATGGAAACAAAATAATATTGTCTCTCAATCGTTTGTATTAAGTTGGACTCATTTTCTCTGAATGGAATTGAGAACAGGACAGTTTATTGGGAGATGTTCCTTGTTCTCAGAGGAAGATAATTGTAAACACTCGTGCTACATCCATCACACAACCCGTGGGGCTAACGGACTGCGGCTCCTAATGGACATCTTCCGCCAATGCTGCTAATGGAAAGACTCTATTGTCTTCTTCCAATGCTGCTAATGGAGAGACTTGCTCTTTTCCCTGATTTCTAGCTTTTTGTTCGTGCGTTGTTTCCACCCATTCTTTCCCCCCATTCTTTCCAACATTAATTCCCACATTAATTTATACTCCCATAATAATTCATATATTAATTCACACATTGATTGATACTTCCACATTAATTCACCCATTGATTCATGCTCTCATATTAATTCATATATTAATTCACACATTAATTTATACTCCCATATTAATTCATACATTAATCCATACAAGGTCATATATTGATTGATACTCCTACGCTATTTCACACATGAGTTAACACAACTCCTATAGTTCAGCACACGCAGGACTTCCTGATTTAGTGTTTGCTGCCTAATTGTATGACGAATAAACACTTTTGAATTGTATTATCTAACGTAAATTTAATCTTGTACAATGATAAATAGCGTACTACACTAATCATTTATTTATTATTTTTGGTACCAATGTTTTCCTTTTCTTTCTGTTGTGGTGAATTGATTTCGATTTAATTTTTTTACCCTTACTATTAGTTTTTAATACAAGAACTTTCGAAGTTAGACATAATTTTGTCAACAGAAATGTTCATTTTTCTTGCGTTTGAAAGCCAAGTCCAAGATACATAGAGTAAAATTTAGTCATAGTTGAGCTTGTATAAATATAAACCCGTAAGATCTGTTTTTTCGCGACAATTATTTTTCCAAAATTTCCAGTAGACGCAATTCATACCCAAGTCCCAAAAAGGTGATTATACTCAAAATTAATCGGCTTATGAATACAAATTTTGGTTGACATCACATAACAGGGAGCTTACTGAAGACATTCATAGAATATTCAACTCAATTTAAAACTTCCTCCCATTTAAGCAATGGACATTCATTAAAATGACTACACCCACTGCAGGCATACGCAGTGGTTCATTTTACGCAGTGACCCATCATGCAGAGTGATGCACAGAGTGCGTCCATTGCACAGAGTGCGTCCATTGCACAGAGTGCGTCCATTGCACAGAGTGCGTCCATTGCACAGAGTGCGTCCATTGCACAGAGTACGTCCATTATGCCGACTACACAAACTTCCCCAATATTATCCATCAAACTGATTTTATCTATTGCTCAAGTTAAATCCATTGCGCCAGTTATACCTCGTGTCCTTACCTCCTCATACCTCCTTGTGCCTCTTGTGCCTCTTGTGCTCCTAATAGCTCCTTGTGCCTCTTGTGCTCCTAATACCTCC
>VCRD01002577.1:8766-74623 GCA_006783055.1 Trinorchestia longiramus
TCTTTTCTGTACATAGTAACGACTGAAAAGTTTATATTAAAAATTTCATATTGACTAGAAGCTTCAATGAACTGCCGGTAAAAGTTGCTTGTAGATGTATTCAAAATAAATTAACGCTTATTTTTTCCATAGTCTATAGCATCGAATTTCATACCGAAACTACATTTTTCTAAAACAAATAAAAACAATTTACTACAAAAGTTTTTTCTCCATTTCTCCGTACCAATTCATTTACGTAATACAAAGAAAAATCGTGGTAACCATCTCGCTTTGAAATTTTTAGCAAAGAGAGAACACATGAATAAAATACTATCTGCTCTTTGTTTACATACAAAAATTAGTTGGAGTTGTTTCTAAGCCAGTGCAGCGAAACATTTCATTTCCAATGACAATCAGTAAATCTGATCAATACATTATTCCTCTTTTCGTATCACTTTTGTTGTTTAACAAAATGAATCAAAACATTATTTCTGAGACTAGGTCAATACTAATATTATTATTGTTAACCTTCGACATTTTTATCTTGTTTTTTAATGTTTTGTTCGTTAATATGCATGGATAAAGGCATTATTTAGGGACAACGATTACCGCTCCTACTCTCGCAATCAAAGTGAATTATTCAATGACTCCTTTTATTTTTTATTATTGGTGTAATTAGTCATGACACGTCGCTTAGCGATCAAGCAAAAAGAGACTTAAAACTAAAATATTCCCTTTGTCTTAAAGATCAAAAACACAATCATGTTCCCATAAAACACAGCTTAGCCTGATCATTTTCACTTCTACTCGAACTTCAATTTTCACATCAAACTCTAACTATTCAAGATTATTCTTTTACGAAGAATAACCAATTATAATTTCAGTGACAAGTAAAGGACTAGTCATTTCTGTTTACAAGCTGAAATAAATACTTAGCTGATGAAAGTATAGAAACACCTGCAAATTTCAAACCCTCCTTGACATTCATTTGAAGACCAGTAAAACCGAAGCAGAAGCGCTGCTGATGTGTTCCATTGTCGTTAGAGCTCGAAGGAGCTCTCCCACAGCAATAAAAGTTTTGAGACTGTTGTTAGCCTCATAAAACTGTAAAGGGAGAAGACTTTAGCTCCAGAGTCTACCTAAGGTAATGCAATTCGAGAAAATCAGAAGCGTGACCCACTAAAAAATAGTAGGAAAAACCGTGTTCACACCAAAAATTTTGATTTAGTTTCAAGAAATATGAATTTTTTAACAAATAGTTCATCGCCTAAAGATTAAACATTCAACTATCAATCTTTCAGAAGTTTTCAGGTTTTTTTTAAATCGATAGTTTCAAAGCGATGTAATATCATTTTTATAAGATAACTTCCAGCTCAGATACGTGCAAGTCAGCAACAAAATTAAAAGAGTTACAGAATGAGAAGGTCGATTACACTACATAACTTGTTGGAGTGTAGGTATTTCTGGCTTGCACAGTTAAGAACCTTTCTTAACCGCTGTTAAAAATAGAAATCGAAGGAAGTAGTTAATTCTGTTATTTGAGGTTGGAGTTATACATTACACAACATTAAAATATTCAACGAAATTGAGAATTTTTCACATTTTATGATCATTACAATGACAAAAAATCCTTTAAAATACATCGAAATATCCACGTAAGAAATGAGGGGCAGAGTCTTTAATATCTGGCGGTGATGGCTGCATTAACATTTAAGTGGTTCAGGAGCCACTCTGATTACTTTTTGAATTGCTTTTCTCAGTTTCACTCTACCCCAATCACTAAAATTCACGCAGATATGAAATGTCGAAGCCCAAAATTTGTAATTGTGATCGCACTGACGAACAGAACTTTAGTTCGGAGCCCATAGTTCAAGCAATGACTCTCCAGAACCAATGAGCTGTTCCCTGCTGCTCATTAAAGCGTTAATGGGCGAACTTGCGTGCCTAAAGACGAAGTTTTCCTTCTGTGCGCCCTATAATGCAGCATTTTAATTAGGGAAATTAGGATTCAAAAAATTGCTGAATAAAAGATCGAATGAGCATAGAACCCGAACAGTCGACCTTTGATAGCATATCTTCAGCTTGTCGTTGAGTTACCTTCTTTGTTCATCAGCGTGTGAGCCCAGAACGATGGACTGCTTGCTATTAGCAGTCCACTCTAAAATGCTATAAATTGTTTGGGTTTCTTTTCCTTGGTTCCTTGTGTTTATCCTCAGCCAATTCATTTCTCATAAAATATTCACGTGACATTTTGAATAAGAATTCATTTATAAAGTTTTCAGACAACGTATGCAAACTTTGTACGAGAAAACATTTCAAAGATTATCCAGCATTAAACCTTCTTTTTCCACAATCTAGCCATGTTTTATATTCTTAGATAATACGTATTAGGAAAATTTGTGTTTTTTTCGAATTTTGGAACAATTTTTATTTAGACTATTATGCCAGTAATGCGTATTACTTACAAATTTTAGACGATCATTCTATTCAATGCAACATGAACTGTTGCTTGTCATCTCCCACTAAAGGTGGGGCACTCAAATATCGTTAAAAATAAACGGGCATTCGCTGCGTATTTCATCAGCAAATAATTTTGTAATCCAATTCAGTCTGACAGTGAAAGTGTAAAATGTGTTAGCAAATGCGAGATAAAAAAGTTTTGCCCATAATTAAATAGCTTCTTTCTGCGTTCACGACTGAAAACCTCAAGTAAGAAGTAGAGAAAGAACCTTGAGAAAAAATGTACCAAGATTTTGTATTTCCAAATGTCTTCTTTGATTAGTTTGGAGTTGAAATATTGGAGTATCCTGCAGAATATCAATTGCTTGTTCTTCCTCCACGTCATAGACCTCAAGGCAGGCGTCGTAGAAAGAGGAGACAGAAGGATAAAGAGCAGGAATCTCTTACTGAGTGCATTTTCCGTTCCTTTTACCTTATGTTGAGCTGTAAATAGAAAATAAAATTACTGTATATCCACGCCCAGTAGCGATAAATTCTGATGATTTTAATTTACATTTCCCCTGTAGAAAAAGTATACAGGGTATCTTAAGCGGATAGCTACAATTTTTATTACACTATGTCTTCTATTGCAATTTGCTTCTTAATTTAATTCCATCTCAACTTTATTGCATTCCCGATTTCAAAAATATCCAATTCTTTCACTAGCGATAAATATGGAAACCGGATACTGCCCCCGTAGAGTTATATGTATAGGACTGATAACAGTCCTCAAACTTTTATTGCTTTGACAGAACTGTACTGAACTAAAATGGAAATGAAGTTCATTCGCGATGCCTCTTTATCGGTTTTTGAGCTTCTCAAAGTACTCGGGATATGCTTATGACTTTTAAATCTATTTTTGAAAAAACAATAATAAGTTCTACACGGAAATTTGCTGAGATTAAATCTAAACTTTATTTCGATGTAGTTAAAAGTATTTTATATCTCAAGCCCATAAATAAATTTCCAAATACGAGGGTACAGGTGGATGGAGGGTTCGAATCCTTACATAGAACCACTTGCGAGGATGTAGAGGTCAAGACTTTAAAGACTGTTTAGGTGGATGGCGGGTCCAGGTCCTTAAGACCAAATGGGTGGATGTAGAGCTCACGATTTTAAAGACTATTTTGTTGGATAGCAGGTCCAGGTCCGAATGACACCGTGGATGTATAGAAAGTCCAGGTCCCGTTGAGGAGATTCAATCGACATCCGATTGATGTCGATGTTGTTTCCGTGCTGGCGATTGAGCGATGGTGAACCAAAGAGGGAGGATGGAGGGGATGTCTAAGGAGGCTGCAGCTCCCCTTATCTATGGATCTAAAAGAAACTCCCCTTGAATAATTGTAATAGAAAAACATCTTATGTTTCTTATTAGCAAACGGAACAAAGGGAATTATTCTATTGGGTAGAAAAAATATGTCCCGCGTTTTGTATCACATAGAACGTCTGATGCATTAATAGTCGCTATCCCCTGCAAAATTTATAGTTCTTTGTCTCACCAGCAACCACAATTATTTTATGAGATTAAAAAACATATTCGTAACTTTAAATCCGTGAAAGTTTTCTACATGTTTCCGTAAATATTCCGTGATTTAGGCTCTAATTCACTATCATTATGAATGTTTTCAAAATTACTCTGAAGATATCAGTTACAAACATCTATGTCCTCAGTATGTGAAATTAAATACCACTCAACGAAGTTACATAATTTCCATCTACGTCCATTGAGAAAACTAAGTTCACATGTCTGCTATTTGTCGATTTGGCAAATTGCTGCAAAGTTAAGTTCTGTAATCAACTATTCTCAAGCCCATAGTTGAAAAAACAAATTTTTGTTTTCTTTCTCTTCATGGCTTGAAGTCCTCAAACCTTCTGATTTCTTCTGGAGTTTTTCTCCGCAGTCAGCCAAGATACAAAATTGTCTTACAATTCTTGTGTCTCAACTCACCTCAGAATATCGTGAGAAAATATTTCCTAGAAAAATGCTTCCTTTTCTTGACTCTGACCGCACACGGCAGACGTTGGTTGTACAATAAGAGAACGTTTCTCAGAGTGTGAGTGCATTTATGCGCCCCATAATAAAAAATATCTCAGGTATAACTGGACGGATATTCCAAATTATCTGACGCTCAGATAGCAGGGAAGTTTCAGTTCTACATGAATATCAGTTGTTATCATAGCAAATGACAGTCAATAACATCATTTCACACCATTGGTAATATAGAGTTAAACCATGAAAATAGAAAAAATTCGAAGTGTGACCAGGTATCATACTTTTAGCCATAAATTTCTACACTAGTATTCATGAACTTGACGTGATGATCCAGATATATTGAAGGAACTTGTGAACATTATTTTTTATGGATTCTTACGCGTCATCATTTTTCTGATTTAAATGATGAACAGTGAACAACAGAAGAATAAACAAAATTGATAACTGTTTTATAATAAGGATGTATTCCTTTCCAGTAGCTGGTAGGATTAAAACGAACTTTAGTATTTTATTTTAACATCGAAATGAGAGTTCGAATAATGTATAATGTATTTATAGGATCACACATTCCCAATATTATATAGGGGTGTATTACAATACTAGAAATGTATACGGTAGCACAGTCATGCTCTTTTGAGCTATACATCATTAGCTCTCCATGGAATCCAAGTTTTGACATTCTGTTATGGTTGTCTTGCATTTCATGCGCTAAGTTTCTAAAGTACCAATAAACTGCAAGGAAGATTTTCACGGTTACTGAAATGCTAAATTGAACAACATGCTATAATCAGAGCTTCATTTAACTGGAATTACAATACATTTTTTTCCTAGTACCTCTTTCGTTACCAAAGTATTACTTAGAACCAATCTGTTTCGTACTTTACTGAAAGCTTTCAACTGTGATACTTTCTAACAAGATCAGGACGTAGAACACCTGATAGGCCACAATTCGCAACAGATATCCATAGAGAGCGAGAACGACAGCTTCACAACTCAATTCTCCAGTCGGACTTGCAGGCAGAATAATTGATAGGCTGGCGCTGGACTGCCAGAGCTGTTTCGGATTTGCGATTGAGTTAGTGCAAACATTTTTTACAGACCATTCGTAGAAAACTAAAGGAAAGGTTTTACCGTCCCTTTATCGTAACCGAGGGCTAGTGAGGCTATGAGAGGAGGATGTTCCAAACAATTGATTGATGTATTCATCAAGGTTTATTTTATTATTTAGGAACTGGAGGAATGTCTTTAAAGAAAATACTGACGACACTGAGATAAAATATTTAAAAATATTAGTCTGCACTACCAATAATATAACGAAAATTAAACAACAATAATGAAATCGTAATATCATAATGTGACATTACAATAACATTATAACATAATTCAATTACACTCCTAATTGATTAATAATATGATAGTTTATCTTAACGAAATCTCCTTCTATAATTAAGTTCATTTCACTCCTGCGTGTAGCTGGATCACTCCTGCGTGTAGCTGGGTCACTCCTGCGTGCAGCTGGATCACTCTTGCGTGTAGCTGGGTCACCCATGCGTGTAGCTGGATCACTCCTGCGTGTAGCTGGATCACTCCTGCGTGTAGCTAGATTACTTCTGGATGTAGCTGGATCACTCCTGCGTGCACCTGGATCACTTATCATGAGGTAACAAAAAAGTGACCTCAAAGAATTCCTGGGTAATTATTTAGTAAACAGGTACATAATGTTCAAATAACTTAAAAACGATACTATTGAAATACCAAGGCAAAATTTAAATTATTTCACATCTTCATTGAACAGTTTATTAAAATTTACTATTTTTTTATTTCTTTTGTACTTGAAGCAGTAAAAGTATCAACATTTATTGCTCATCATTGTTTGTTGTCTGCCTGAAACCTGGTACAGTAGTACCTCGGTTAACGACCACAATCCGTTCCTGAGAGCTGGTTGTTAACTAAAACGTTCGTAAACCGAATCAATTTTTGAGGGCTATGTTTGAGGGCTATATTATGTAAATAAAGCACTAAAATAACACAAAACACGGATTAAACACGATAAAAACAGGTTAAGTCCGACTGCAACAACGTCTCTTGTGCGACTGAGGTTGGGATGCCGCATGATTCTTTGTCTTGCAGTTCGTTATCCGAAAATTTGTTCGTCATACGGAACAAATTTTTAATGGGATTGCTGGTCGTTAACCGATTTATTCGTTATCCCAGGGGTTCGTTAACCGAGGTTCTACAGTATTATGTTTCTTAGCTGCACGGATTGTTCCAAAAGAAAGTAAGTATCATGAAGAATCCATAAAAAATCTTTGCTTTCATGCATTAACAAAACCTTTTCTCATTTTATATGCTTCATCTCTCATAAATTAAATCATGCATTGCTTCTAGATACGAGTTTGGAAACTAAACATTGAGTGTGATATTATTGTAAGGCATTTTTTACATAACATCAGAAAAATAACTGCAAATGCGATGATTTCAGAGTTAACCTCATTTATTTTCTTTGTTTTAAATGTCAATGAGATGATAGAGATAACGATCGTATTTCCAAAAAAGTTTGCTCCCAGAATTCCAAGAGTCTGAGCATTGAAGCCTAAATTTAAAAACAATATCTTATCATTCCCCAAAGCAGACGTAAAAGAATTCTAAGGAAGAGAATGAGTTGATGCCTCCTCGCAATTTGTTGAGCAAGCTCCTTTTCGTCCCACCCGAAGAAACAGGCATGATTACGAGCCAGGAAATAATCCCAACACATTTCAATTGTGAACTAACAATAGATTAACCCTACGAAACCCATTTTCCGACACGATTAATTGTGTTTTAAGCTGTTTTTAATATCATATTAACATAACAATAACATCCTCAACTACAAATTTGGTATTTACTGACGTTTAAAAATATGGAAAAGTGGTCTGGCCGAACGCGCTGATGCTCTACATATTTCTTGGTTATTCTAGGGTTAGTCAAACCAGCAAGATCCAAGACGCCAGTACACAACAGAAATACATGGTGTGTGCGTGTGCTTCAATTAATTTACTCAATAAATGTTTGAACAATGGCTTCTACTGAGACGTTAATATGCAAATATTCCTGGTAAATTGAGAAGCTCAAAATAACTCTTATGCAAATTTACCGTGAAGTGAATGAGGATCTGAACACTCAATGGCAATCATAAGATTACCCTGGAAATTAATCCACAAAGCCACATGGTAACTTTTTATTCTTTAGAAATGTATCTACGTCGAATCACTTGGTGTAAATTTAAATCCTTCTGTCATAAAAACATGGTTTCTATAAAGAATTTCATTCAATTACGATAAGTTGAACTTTGCGTGCTACAGAAGCAAATAACAAATTATATACGTTTATGGCAGTATACAATAAGCTATTTTAAATAATACTGATTGCTGTTTTTTTCGCGCTGCCTGACACAACACAAAATAATTCGTGAATGAAAATAACACTCTTTATATCCATGTGTACAATTCAATATTAGTTTAAAAATGCATCAAACCTATGACTGAAACGATGGTAATGTTCTTCATTTAAATTTTGAATAAACTCTGTCTCAAAGATGGTCTTGTAGACGGGAAACCAAAGAGACAAAAACCGCCATGCCAGCCAAGACAAGCAAGAGCTGACTGGCAGTGCAGCAGAGAGGAAAACTTCAGGAAGCGCCAAAAAAATGCCTTCAATTTGCCCCAAACTCCTGTCTACACTGCAGGCAACATTCCACGATTGATAAAATGTACCATTGAACTTCAAAGTTTGTGTTAATGACCAAGATTCAAGCGAATCGTTAAATCCCTCACAGCCTAACTTGATGCAAACTTAGGCTTGAACTCGTAAAAGTGGATCGTAAATTTCACTGAAGAGAAGCAATTTCACTGCTATTTCTAAGTTTGCAAGATTAAACTTACTGAAGACGTGCGCTGTGTTATAGATCTAACAACATAACAGCATGTGAGCAAAAGTGAAGAGAAGATTAAAAATAAACCAAACCGTGGAAAAAGAACCACGCTAGTGGTTTCTCAGAACCACGCTAGCACGAATTCAATCAGTGACACTTTTGCTCCTAACAGACCCACCATCACGCTTTTGATCGTGGTGAGAATGTATGATCAATCATAAAAAAAATCCTTTTGAAACAGACAAAAGGTACTGAAATTTTTCAACGGTAATGTGCTAATTGAACACTCATCTAGAAGCGACCCCTCACTTATGAATAATTTTGTCAGAATCGATGATATTAACATTCATACATCGCTTCAAGAATTGTTGTTTGTTAGTTTTAAAAGCAAGAGTTTCCAGTTTTTTTCGTTTCCAGTTTCAGACATTCATTGACAGCTCAAAGCCCTGTGACAACTCGTGATGCAGGATGGAATCTCTATAAATGTTCATTCGAAAGGCTTTCATTCAAATACGAGTATTTGGGGCAGCCCTGCGAAATATCGTTGACATCAAGACATAAAATGTAGTCAAGTTTACAGAAGAGAGGGAGCGGGCATTTATATTTGTTGATGTGTCGACGCCGGCTCAAGGGAAGCGTACTCTGTCAAATAGCACGAGACGCCTGTCTCTCTCTTCACAGGAATTTCATTTGAGATCTACGAAAAGAAGTGCTGACAATAGTTGGCATACAGGAAGGCTCTAAACATATTCAAGTTCAGTGGAAATGCCCTTTAAAATAAATTTGTGGACTAAATGTATGTTTGTCGACTGATATTGAAAGTTGGCAGTTTTTGAAAACCTTTAAAACCTACATCTGCGATTCAGAAGAAAGTGTGATATGCGATCGCACATAACGAAGGACATGGTACTGTTGACGCACTCAGTTGTGCAAAAATATGTATGAGTACAATAAGATCCGTCGCCGACAGGCTGTCAAACGAATGCAAAGACGAAAGCAAGAAAAAACCTGAATTATTTTCTTGAAATGAAGGTATTATGTTTCGTAGAACTTCCTGAGTTTTCAATACCGATGTTGAAAAGTTGTGTAATTTGATATTCTGTCACTTTAATAGATTGAGTTCATAATGTTATTTACTAGTACAGGTTGATTGATTTGTTTCTAGTAATGCTTTGATATTGAAAATGGTACTTGAAATTTACGTTAAAGTCACTCTACTTTCTGGCACCTTATGCCTATTGCTGTACTTACGACTGCGTGAAATGCATGAAAAGAAGACCAATTGAAAATCGTAATAAGAATGTTTATTATCACCCTCGAAGCGGATCCAGGCTTAAAACTCTTTGCAAAAAATTGCAAAGTGCTGCTAAGAGCTTGATTTAGTGAAACTCAAAGAATTCAACATATGACCTTGCTTTTCAAAATACTCATAATATATGAAGGACAGTTTAAACATGGAAATCAAATTTACAAGCCATGGAAAAGAGTTTCACGTATGAAAGAAATGCATTCACGAAATTTTCGATCTATTCAAATTCAAGTCACGTCACAATACTTTGGTCACAATTTTCAGGAAGATTTTTAGAGTGCTTTCCACGAAGAACAGCCGTAGGATATTGCGGTTGCCAGCTTGCAGTGCAGGTTTTTGACAGTGTATTCCTCGTTGCTGTCGGCACGACAAAAACGCTTTCTTGCTCTTTCGTTCTCCTTCGACAATATATCGATGACATAATGAATATCGATGGCATAATGAATAGTATATATCGATAATATATGTACTATTCACTATACACCCATATAGATCAAAAATGGGTCCAGAGCTTGCAGAACAGATCGTCCATTTATATGCATATTCGCTGGTATAGTACTTAAAGTTAGACCGTTCGGTAAAGATACATTAAACTTAAATAATTTAATGTTAGGCTTGTTTTTCAGCGTATAATCCCCCAGCTATTACCCTAGACACGTGTAAACTACAAAATAGATAATTTTTTATCGTGTTCGCAATTCGGAGACTCAATGGACCGGAAAAAAGTCAATCATTCGAAAAGCAATAAATATTTCTCATGGGTGTAGTCCAACAGCGAATCTAGACCAGTAAGAAAAGTTTTTCCTGAAGAGACGATAACATCTTCCAGAAACGAAGTAAACATAAATAATAAATTTAACATATTGTACAAACATATCTTTAAATTGTAATGAGGGATTTCAAGGGATTTCATGAAATGTGATTTTCCTTGTGCCTTTACTCAAGAATAATTATTGAAATAAACCTATTTTCATCTAAGACTTCGACAGTCTCAGAACTGAACTACAAAAATATTACTATTTGATTCCCTATCACAGGTAAGCAAGCCCAAAATAGATGAGAAATCTCAGTACGAAAAGTTTTCAACATGAATCAGATTCTCAAGCATGCTGAAACGATCTTAATTTTGCTTTTGAGCAAATGCAGATCAACAACTCTATGCAGATCTGCAAAATATACCTTAATCAGCTTAACACTTCATTTATCACATCCCTCGCAAATCACACAAATAATTTCATGAGTATGATCATTATGCATCAAACATTTTTTTACTGAATCAGACAAGCTTCAAATTTTTGGGTTTCATTTTCTTAAAAGTATATGCAATAGATTGGTCTGTACTGGGTAATTTATACGGACCGTTCCAGTATGGTACAGCTACTATTCTGTATTCAAAGAAATCCTAAACTACAACCTCTCTTTCTACTCTACTCGCATAGCAATCAAACAAGAACTCTATCTCAATACCAAATGACGTTAGTCCTGAGAGACGTGACTTCACAGTCGTGTGGGTGAATTTCAAAGGCAAAACCGGCAGGAAAGCTTGTCTTACTTGAATGTATTCATAGCTCATGCCCCTCGAATCCTTAAAGCGAGATACCCAAGGCATCAAAGGATTCAAGTGACTGAGGTCGTTTTGCTTGCTGCAACAGCCATCCAAAGAGATCCCATCCCCTATTAAACGTCTTCTGTATGCAATTCCTTTATAGAATTCCAATATTGGCATCGATCGTTCATAGAATAGAAATGTAGCATTTTGAACTTGCACGTTATACATTCACCGTGAAGTGTCTCCAATGGAAAATTTTCATCGACGTGCAACATCAACCTGAAATGATGTCAATCAATAGACATTTGAGTCGCTTTGAAATTTGTGAATAACAACTCCTCAAAAATATAGTGGGAGAAAGCGTGAGATCAATAGACCGATGTTGACTTCGACAGTCTCAGAACTGAACTACAAAAATATCACTATTTGATTCCCTATCACAGGTAAGCAAGACCAAAATAGATGATAAATCTCAGTACGAAAAGTTTTCAACATGAATCAGATTCTCAAGCATGCTGAAACGATCTTAATTTTGCTTTTGAGCAAATGCAGATCAACAACTCTATGCAGATCTGCAAAATATTAATCCAATATTGAAAGTCAGTTAATCCAAGCAGTTTGCCCAGAACTGTCCTTTTAGGAAATTTAATTGTCTGCAGTATATTAGCGTTCTTATCAGGCTTCCAGTGCTACTATAACGTCATAGAACAGGACTAGTTTACTTACAAACCTTGTTCAACTTTGGTTTTATGTCTCCTGCGTCTTTTTCGGCAGGAAATTACGGTGTTGTATATACATTTTAGGCTATATTTTTTCCTTGATAACCATGTTATGAATGTACATATCATGTTCCATGACAAATCAATCATTTTACAATTTGTACTGGACGTACGATTCTGGGTACTAGCTTGCCTACCTGAATATATGAATGACAGTCTGGATATACAAATGGCAGTGTGAGTATACGAGCACCAGTGTGAGTATACTGTACGTGTAACTCTGAATGAACGATTATTAGTCTTGATAATTAATAGGTATCAGTGTCATTCTGGACGTACAAGTGGTTTTTATGTATAAGTTAAAACATAAAGATATAATATCAGATTTAAGACATATGGTGTTCAAAGAAAAATAAACAAGAAAAACCTTCATTCAGGTGAAATCACAAACATTGCACACGACAAATTTCTTTTTTCAGTTTTATGCTGATCGTAAAACTATTAATGTGAAACAAAATAAAATTGAGACTACGAGTTGATGTTTATCGTAGTGATCTCAGTGTTTATTTAATGTGAAAAAAGACAAGCATGAAAAATAAATTATCCATTGAATTTTGTATGTTAGATTTGTTTGTAATTATTATAGAAATCCTTGAGATATGCAGATTGCATAATGGGGAAAATCATTTAGGTTTTACACTACTCTGTTTAGGGCACTAGAATTGTAACCTTTCATTTATATTTCAATGCATTTGATCGACTGAAGTTAAGAGAATGAAATTCTAACTAAAAATTAACCGCTTCAAGCACGCAGGTCAAAAATATGAACTGCCATACGTGTCATGATTAAATGCATAGAGGCAGAAAAATAAACCACCTACTAAATCACAGTTGTTGTTCTTGACAGTCAGAAAAAGTATCGACCACCATTAAAAATACATCAAATAAGTATCTATGTATAGATATCACTTCAAATAAAAGTTTTCATACATAGAATATATTTTTAATATTTTAGTTGGATGCCCCGCACCTCGCCGCTGGAAACCAGCGTTGGGGCTATCAGCTGTCGAATGCCGAAGGCAAAACCTGATTAATAGATAGTGAAGCTGCAGGATTAAATTACACGAGCCTCTAGCACCGTAGGCTGGGATAAAAGGACGAGGACCTGAGCTTGTTGGGGAGATATGAAAGTTCTTTCCTTCATACGGGGTAATAAACTTAATGAGACCCGGAACCTGGAGTCAGAACGATGATCCGTATGTGTGACAATGATAACCTTGACTTTGAGTTATTCCAATACTATAGTGATAATATGAACTTGAATGGCTGTTGCAATGGTCCTTCACTAAAATAATATGTTGAACTTTGCTTGAAAACTTAGTGTGATGCAAAGAGAAGTAAAGGGTTGCCTTCAATGTTTTATCAATGTTTTGCCTGTCTTTCCCTCATCGTAATCTTTACCCATGCATCCATTGTGAAGGTTCTTATGTAGTTCATTTTTTAAGAATACTTATCTCTGGATAGAAACAGTTAACGGACAGGAAAAATTGACTTCATATATCAATAGGAATTTTAACAAGGAATGAAGTAGATCATGGATTGTATGTAATTGCCAGCATTATTTTTTAACCCCAGTTGTTCTAACTCAAGAATATTAAAGAAATATCGCTTGTTCTGAATTTGTTCAGAAAATAAAAGTGGGTTCCTGCATCTATTTGTGATGTGATTATTGTCCTTTGCACAGTTCAGAAAGACAGAGGACTATAATAAAAACTACAGCATCTTGCAGGCTCTGTCTGAACTTAAGGCTCTGCCACAAATGATAATATGAACACATAATAAACTTCGTAGTCCGTCAGGTATAAAGCTTAAGAAATAATTATATTTCCTAAGGAACCTGCCAAATATGTATTAGTAAGTAGTCTGTCAGTTTTATTTTCGAATGAGTTTGCTGTCATTGTTTATGTTACACATTGGACAAATTTCTATGAGACTTCTCTCATTTTACAGAACCCCTGCAAAGCTTTGTTTCAGTGAGTTTGACTAATAACTAATTTCAGTTTGTTTGTTTCAGTGAGTTGTTTGACTAATTTCCCGGCGCAAAGTGAAAAGTCGAATTGCTTTGCTAACACTAGACTGAGAGTTGACGTGTAATTAAACGATGTCCTGATGTTCTTTCCGCAATGATTAACTGAATTAGCGTATTACTCTTCCATAGCTCATAATCGAACAACAACACTTAAGAATCACATGACACCCTCCTTCAGCAATACAGGGTGCGACAACATAACTTTCTTTTTTACAAAAAACAGCACTTTGAAAAAAGAAAGTTATGTTGCTGTACACTGAAATTAACTTATCTCTCAACTGGCAAGGACTGTCTATTCATTTCATCTAGCAAGAGTGAGTGAGTTGACTCGTATTACCTACAGTAATTTAAATTGGAGAGCTTGTAGCTTCACATTTCTGCCACAGTGGCTCAGCTCCACGCCGTTGGCCGACACTGCAACGGTGTAACTGCCCTCAAATATAAGCTAATTTCTTCTATGTATGTCTGACGAAAAATTTAATTGACTTACGTCAAATTAGTTTATATCGTTAATTTTTGCGAGTCTGGGACGGATAGCCGGCCTATGGACGTCGTTCACTAACAAGTATTTGCAATGCGTTAAGTAATAATTGAAACATGAATCTATGTAAGAACTCTTCAGATTTTAACGGTGACTTGTGAATAAAACTATAAAGATTCAAGCATTTTTGTTTTTTCCGGTCCGTCCATTCTTCGCAGCCGGCTGTATTTTGTGATGCACAAAAAGTATTAGGAGTCAATGACATTAATAAGTAATCATGTTTCAGTTTTATCATTCAGTTAGCTATCAGTACATAGAAACGTCAGTTAGACATTTATCAGAGTAACGATAATCATCAATAAAATTATCGCATTTTTCCGATTGCGTATTTTTGATATAGCTTCCTGAGCTAATTTTGTTCATCACTTCCTATCAGTTTGGATGAATGTTTAATTTTCACACTCACGGAAACAGACACTTCAGTTTATCAGTGTGTACACAAATCAGTCCTGACGACCAAGGAATGTATGTTTTGGAAACGTCACACTGAGACGGAGTATCGGTCGTTACAATTTCATTTTCTTACATAAGTTACAGTGAAGGAGATGAGAGAGATACTAAATTTTGATAAAAACATAACTATTATTGAACAGTATATAAAATTACAACCATTTGCTTGTTCTTACAGAGCAGCAGTAAAGCTATGAGCTAGGCCTAGTTAATATCATGTTACCATATTTATGACTGTTTTTAATGAACAAGCAAGCATTCATACAATTTTAAAGCAATATTTTGTATGGTTAAAATCAACATTTTACAGTTGCAGCCTTTTCCAGTATTTTAGAAGGGATAGTTAAAATTCACGTTTTGTTATCATTCCTTGTAAATATTTTTGATCCATCAGTAAATATTACGATTATAGTGAGATAATTTTATCAATGATTACTGGTGTGTTAATTTTATCGAAAATGTAGGAGCGTTGTGTATTGGTTTTTTATTTCAATTGAAAATTATCAGATAATCACAAATGTACTGTAAAACTTTGAAGAAAATGAGAAAAAAACATTTCTCAACGAGCTCACACACTTTGATCAATTGTGCTAATAAAACGTCTACACGCTCGTTAACAATCAAATAATAACAAGTTGAATTCATTGCCTATGCATACGAAATTCTCTCAATGGAGCTACACCATTGAATTTCAATAGCCTACATATTACGTAACTGAATTAAGTGCCTCTGATGGCCTCTATATTTGTTGAGGAGCTAGCAGCAGCACCACTAAAGTGTGTGCTAACTCAAGACTAGCAAGCCCTGTGTTCAATTCTGAGGCATTCTGAATGTGAGGCAAACGTCCACTTCTGATTTATTGCTCTAGCTCACTAGCAAAAATATTCGTTGTTATATGTATTCTTCAGTGAAATGTTTACGATGAGTAGACTTACTGCTAGTGAATGGGTATTTTCTTTTAAAGTAAAAAGCACTAATAACACTTAAGCAATCATCTTTAATACCTACAACCCCACATCACCGAAGCCTTTCTAATATAATACAAATCTGAATATGGACAAAGACAAATTAGGGGATTGAAGATCACCCGTGACTCGTTGTGGGTAAACTGAAGCTCAGAAATACGAGCATGCCAGCGTTGTTTTGCAGAGTTATGTTCTAAATAACTCAGGTATATTTTATTAACCAAAAATTACCAAAAGAATTCAACTATGTCTTTTTGAATTTAGTTTGCGAAATGACCATAAATCATGGGGAAAAACTTAACTAATTTGTATTATTCTGTTATGATTCGTAATTTTCAGGTTAGCCCCAGCCACAAACGTCACCCTGGACAAAAATTAACAGCAGTTCAGTTTACTGCTGCTTTATGAACAAGTCAACGTGCACTTATGACCAGTGTACAGTCCTTAATTGAAGAATAGCTGAACATATAACCTGCGTATGTCGTAGTTAGTGTCCAGCAGTAACCATATTAACATAATGATCATTTTATAGTTTAAGAAGAACAAGTCTCGTTCAGACGATCAGAAAAAACAAGGATCAGCAAACACCACCAGTGATAGCGAAGCTGCTGGCATTTAAGTGTGGAACTTATATGATGTTATCGTCAAATTTTATCTGCGAAGTATAAGAAGAGCTCAAACTAAAACTGGAAAATATCAGTAAAGTGCCGATTTCAACTTTCCGGAAATATCATAAGAAATCCAAGCTCGTTGTGAACATTCATTAGAGAATAAATGGAAAGAAATGTGATAGAATGCCTTTATAATTACTTAGTGGCTGAAAGTTTAATCAAAATGTGAATCATATCTGTGACAAAACTATGATCATATCAACTTAAAAGTTTTAGTAAAAATTATAATTTTTCTCAGAACTAGAGTAATTCAGATGTTGAATCCATGGCGACATAAGCCGCTTGTTAGATGTATTATCCTCTTTATAATCAGTCTGATAACAAATGCCTGAGCTTCGTTAATTTTGAAAATGTAGAAGAGTTTGAGAAAAAAATGAAAAATTCAAGTCGTAGAACTGAAAACAATTAATAGCGATTGAAAACCTTCGTAATGCGCTGAACAAAGTCGAGTCTCAGCCAGAGCATGGCTATGAGGACCAGGCTGGAACTGTGATCACAATTGTGCAGAGTAAGCCTTTGTAAAGTCAGAATGTATCAGGATAAAGACACAAGGAATCAGAATTTAGTCACTATAGGGAAGAAGTCACAACCAGAGTACAGACAGACACTAGGACAGGGTGCAGCATCATAAAATAAAACACTTGGGAAAAAAGAAGTTATGTGGTTGGAGTATGTATGTAGACTCAAACACCGCAGACAAGCACGCCCATCTGATCACTTCGCTCCGGTGACCAGATGCCAAAGCAACTCGTCTCTGTGGTCCCGACATCGCTGAAGACTCCACTTTGATGGAAGACGGCCTCTGTCGAGCCTCCTGTAAACACAAGCTCTAGTCTTAGGCTCACTGGAAACATCAAAGTTCACTGTACAATTCTCAAATTGACTCTCAAGTTACGAATGGAGCTTGAAAACTTAAACGTGAGTCGTGGTAGATTGAGTTCGATGAGTCGTGTATACATACGAAGGAACTACGAGTCCAGTCAACCCAACTATGTGCTGTAGACTTTCACCTGTAACAATCATGATGATGCAGACATCTGGCTCCTGGAAATGAAGTAAGAATATGAGAACGCTGTAGATCAATTTCCAGCCGATTAAAATGTGTATCATATTTTCCTTCTGACTATGCACTTTATCTGTGTCAATGAATTATAGCTTGCTAGCAAAACGCCTATGTGGGTAACTTTGTGCTTGAGTCCAATGAAAAAGTTAGAATTAAAACAAAACGTCTTTCCAAGTATTTTATTAGTCGTCCAATTTTTTTTGTTTGCTGTTTAAGTTACGAGTATCTTTAGCAATTTCATCGCAATTCGTCGTTTACTGCAGTCTCTACTTCGCATACGAGATTCTCGTTTCTTTGCCCCACCTTCTTTTTCAATCATCATTTGGTACCAAAGTTCTTACTAGTAAGTGCTCGCATTGACGCTCAGATGACTTCTTTATATTAACTTGTGTCACATGAGTGCAAAAAATTGTTTCCTCGCCAGAAGTCACAGAGAGATTGTGCAAAGTTGCTGGTTTTCCATCGAGGAAGTTCTGCAAGCAATCAACGAGCAGTGTTTGCAGAAGCCGCAGCTGCAGCAGTGAGCTTTACTCACGGGCCTGACATGAGGAGTATGACAAGGGGACAGATAAATGGGAAAAGATGTTTCCTGAAACTATTTAAAAAGATAAAAATTAATTATTTTGAATTCAAATTAATGAGGTTAATGTCACATAGGGTTCTTTATGTACATGTGTAAATTTTTCGTATGTTTACGTACGAAACTCTTTCATTTCTTATTGAACTTTCAGACTTAATTTTACTCTGAATTAAAAAACCTTGCAGGGCTCTGTAACTATGGTTCTTTATACACACATATGAGAGCTAAAAATTATAACTTAAGCATATATTATGAAGTCAAATATTTCGAGTGACTGAACAAAGGATAAGATTCAACACTAAATAATAATACTTGGTTGCAAAACAAAGTGGTTTAGTTATTGAATTACAATAAGCCGTGTGTAAAAGAGTGAAAAAGTATAAAACTTCAAGACGCAAAGTGATATGAGGTTCTATGAGGCTGGAATCACTGAGCAGACATGAACTGCATCCTGGCGAGACAGTTCCTCAAATTGGACGGAGTTTTCCACGGGAGTTTTTGCCAGGAAATTTTAAAGCATAATTGATGAAAAAATCGGTGCCTCAATTAAAGGTAAATGATAATAACAACATGCGCGAGCACAAGCAAGCCTTAGAGTAACATATGAAGCCCCTAGAATCATACGGTACCAAACGCCATATATAGCGAAAATGAGTTATGTATATCACTGTCATCATCAAACCTTCCTTTGTTTGCTGAGTGAGTGATAGGTTCAGAAAGACAGTCACAAAATGATTGAAAATCAATAGAATACCTCCATTAGTTGCTGAGATGCACTAGTTTTATAGTCGCTAAACTTTGAAGCCTTTTCCCGGCGTTTCTAAAAAATGGTAAAAATTATTAGATCAGTATAAAGAAGACAGTATGATGCATGAAAACTGTTCAAATTACGGTTTTATGATTTTTCCGCAGCTTAATGAGTATGATTCTTCGAATAAAGTGGGTCTTAGTCCCAACATCCGTCTAAAAGTTTGCTCTCTAGGCAAAATGTGATGGTTCAAAACAAAATAGAGTCGAAGTTATTATATTTGAATCCATCGTTGTTATCTAGAAATTATTCCTAATCATTGTTCTCGAAGTCTATCAACACATTAGTATGACATCAAAAAAGTTTTTCTTTTCCTCTCAAAATTAATTCACTTCTGTAAATGACTACTCCACTCAAAAAACATTCATTCTGTCAAACGTCTCTCATCGAAGTGCCCGACAGATTTCAAACAGGAACGTAATTTTTGCCTTAGGCATTTCCTATTATTAGAAATCCAGCCCTAAGAAGTTGCAATCCACCTTCTTTATATTCAACGTAGACTGCAGCAGTTGCTTTGGCCCGGGAGTCACCTGACCGACCTTATAATTCAAGCCAGTGTCCGTGTTCTGCATTACGAGAACATGAGAAACATTCTTCTATTATTCCACCATTGCCCTTGGAATTCACGTAAATCTAATACAAACCTGGACCTCAGAGAGAGACGAGATCGGACCAAAGTTTATTGTTAATTTTGGACCACTTGACACATGAGACTGCAAAGTATTCTCAACGAAGCGGAGTAGATTATTCATGCAGAGGGAAATCAGATTAATCAAAGTTCAATATTCTTGCTAAATTATCAGCAGGGACGTAGTAATCAGATCACGTGAATCGAATCAGAGCTTTGAAATTGTTTTGTATAAATATATAATCCAAGGAGAAAAACTTGGTGACACTCGAAGTAAATAATGTGGTCAAGAATGAATATCTCACAGTGCAAGGAATGTATTCAAAACAGCAAACCAAATTTTCAATAATCTACATATACTATCAGCACATATTAAAATATCATCAATTTTTTGTGTCAAATGGAAGCATATTACATAAGTAGGAGGAATACCAGTATACTTTGTGTAACGGATACACCAATGAAAAAATATGCAATCCATGCTTAAACATAAGAGAGACTCCGAAAAAACTCGTTCTCTGCAAGCCAAGTGAAAACTGGAAAAACATCCGCGGGAATGAATGACGGTTTTCTAATAATTCTTTGGTTCCTGGAGCAGTCTTAGAGACAGTTAGTCACCCAACCTTCTAGGTGGGTCGGTAGCTCCACAAGATCTCCATGAATTACATCAGCTGAAACTAACAAGGTGTGGTGTTTGTGGATTAGTTTAATGACTGCTGCAGGTTGCAGTTAGAATGTTTTAATCACTGCTGCCGAGCTTAAGATTCTGTGATCTCCTAGTTACAGGACTAATTCTGCTTCAGTTATCACATGCTTTGATTTTCATGAAATCAAAATTTTCCAATTAATCGTTCTATTTCTTCCTCCTCCGCATGGAATAACACTATAGATCTTGACAAAGAATCAGCTCACACTTCACAACAAGCAATATTTGAATTACAGAATTGTGAAACCTTCTCACAAACACCTTCCTCCAAACTTTGAAAGCATTAAGTTCAAAATAGCTTTCCTAACACGCAAGTCTACTGTATCACACATCCATCTAATCTTCTGCCTGAATTTGAAGAAAAGTCTCTGTTTGTAAAACGTCACAGAGCGCTAGTGTCTGCCAATCTTGTATGGAGAGTGTTTTCACTTAATGCAGGACACGCGTTACTTCCCTTCAAGCGAGTAAAGCACACAAATATATTTTGTTTTGTACCGCTGGTGTAGGCGCTCTGAAAGCGCTTTGCATATGCAGATCATTCGCTCAAAAAGCTTTGCGTGCCCGCAGAGCTGTTGCAGTTAAGGAAAAATTCTAAATTTGGTGTGCAGAATTGCTTGCATAGAATATTCGATACTTCACTTGAACACATCTGGTCGAATGCGTTGTGAATATTTGAAGCATAATTGCAGTTTTTCACTCCGCTTGAGCTACGAACCGTTCAATTTTAGTTTAATATCAGTCCACTGCAATGTAAAAATTCACTAAATTTTTGTTATTCCGTAATTCATGGGCTCAAAGATTATTGATATTCTCTAAAATTATCCTCCGTATATTAGGCAATTTGCGGTATGCAGTTTATAACCTTATTATATAATTTTAAAATGTAATGTCATTTTAACATAATGGGCAGCTACAAATGGTTCCCAACAAAGTTGAAGCCAAATTAAACTGCCTCGTGTGTCTGAAAGCTTAGTTAAAAATTTTTCCCAGTTCTCAAAATAGTTTATATCAGAGTCTTGCATTTAAAACTACGTTCGCTAAAGGAATGCATTTGCGCATTGTCTTATCCAGGGAATACAAGCGCTGCAATAACAATCATCCAGTAAAATTTTTGTTTTATGTACGTGTTTGTAAATTGAGTTTTATATTGCTGAAAAATGACGATATGACGGACCAGAGATACAGGGTGACTTCAATGTGAAAAATTTATTCATAGCCTGACTGCACCGTCAATTCCAGTAGCAAATTTGCTTGCAAAAGATTTTGAGTTTTTACATCAGTATTGGTGTGAGGAAGAACGTTTTCACGACAAATTTACGCACAAACAAACAAGTGCATTATAAAATCAATGATGTTTACCTTGAAACACTTAAGAGATAAACTTTGAATCCATTATTACATGTACAAAGCACAATTAACGCTAAAATAACGAAAAATTAATTAAAGAAATTCATGTGATTCATTCAGTGATCAAAACAGAGATTGTGTATTGTTCTCCTGAAGGAATGTATGAGAAGTATCTACATATTTTTACTACGTACTCTTATTTTAACTACGTATGATAATGAAACTACAAAAGACTAAACTTTATCATCATTTGGAACGTGTAAATATTGATGATTTGACAACGATTTCTTACCTGACATCATAGTATTACACTGTTCTGAAAAAAAGTTTTGCTGAATGAAGAACACGTACAACTTGGTATGAAAATTCTGGCGATGTTAAAGTCAAGATTCTAGCCAAAAAGATGGTGTGTGACAGTGGTGGCCAACCTGCGGCGCATGCGCCACATGCGGCGCATTGAACGATTAATGATGGCGCATTGCCTTTGTGCTGGAGGGGATAAATTAATGTTTTTTAATATGCTTAATACTAATATGTTTTTTAATATGTTTAATACTCTCATGTACTCTCATGATTTTGTGTAAAATTGGCGCATCTGATCTTATATTATAGGGCAAGTGGCGCATGATGTGCAAAAGGTTGGCCACCACTGGTGTGTGAGGTGCTATCAACGCTCGCTCGCTTCACTCCCTAAAGATCTGTTCGCAGTACTGGTAGTTCCTCCAAGTAAAGTCCACGCTGCAAACCTACCTCATATACAACTAGAAGATGCACTAAAGCTTGCAGAACTCTGCCTGCATATCAGTCAGAGATGTGCAAATGAAATAAATTTACTTCACTCACAATGCTGTTTAAGAAAAGAGAGACTTGTCAACATATGAGTACATGTCAGAGCATTAATGCGCAGGTCTTAGAATACACTGTAAAACACCTGCAGTTTCTGACTAAACGTTCGAAAACATAATCTGATTCACTTTATATTAACTATCAGACTACATTATCAATGTCAATCAAATAAACAAAGTGCAGCTAAAATTCAGGGACAATATTGTTAAAAATTATCACTAATGAATGTTAGTTTCAAAATTGTGATGTTGTAATTGGCATTATTACAACTTCTATTATAATCATTATTATTAATGTCATTATTATTAACGTTAACATCGTTGTCTCGAGTATTATCATTACAGTTACTTTTATCACTACTTTCACACGAATAAATCACAAAAATACTAGTAAATAGTTATAAAGTATTTAAGAATCGTAAGTGTCCGTCAAACATTCTTTCACAAATTCTCCTCTTTCCGTCAGCTTCATTTTCACTTCACTCCACTAACACCAACGAATCTTCATCCCTTCCTTCTCTTCCTCTTATAATTCAGAACAAAAAGCATCATTCAAACTCAGGATCATTTTAGTATTTTGCATAACGCAATAATTGAAGTCATACATAATATACACAGAACATTAAGTAAAGTTCATTGTTCATCACGTTACTGGCCATGTGGTCTCTGCTTTCAGCAGGACATGTGCCCCAAAATGACCGCATCATGTACAGTGTGATGTCTCCCAACCTACGCTACGCTACACATTATAACCTAAACCCAGGCATGACAGTAGCCATTCTCTTATATGACTGGCCTGTCACGCACCAAGTCACTCAGCAAACACGTGATTCTATGAAATTACGCTACGTAACGATGAAAGCACACATAAATGATCCATCTCAGAATTTAAATAAGCTTACACAGTTCATGATCGCTCATTACTTTTGGCTTCTCGAGCTTGATGTCGTCCTGAAACTGAAAATAAAAATAATATTGAATGTAATTCTTAAAAAGTCTTTGTTGTGTTGATTTTGACAGCTACTATAGCAATTTACTTCAAATGAATGGTTAACATTAAAATTAATTTTTCTACGGCGTCATGCACTGTGTCTCAATGAAGTGAAGATGTTATATGCAGATTATTTTGCTCCTAGATACACTATAAAAATACGCCTATTTTTCAAGAAGTTACAATTTCCTTCACTTGAAAAAGTATTATCGGTAAAGTATGTTGTTTAATTTCACTACACTTTCGAAGACGCCAACTTTATTTTAATAAAATCATATTAAACAAGAAAAGAAAAATGTTTCATTTTATAGTATCTTCTTGTACCACTATTTCACTGGGCCTATCAATTGCCACGTAGAACGTGTGTGTACCGCAAATAAAATGGTAGATTAAACCGTTACGAGGTTCCGATGTTATCTACGCCTATGTTCCAAGTGGCAGGATGATATCTAGGAACGTCACGGCTCAAAGTTTCTTCTCTCAAGAGTGTTGCCGACCGGAAACTATCATTTCGGTTGTATTCTCTTCAAACGACAATATCTGTTTTCTATGAGTGTTAAATCAGTTAACATAAATACCTTCTTTTTTGTTCTATGATACGCGGAGTTTTCTCATTTTCACCGTTCAAGTATTGTTTTGTAATGGTGTTAAGAGTAAAGATACTATCAGGTGACAGGGAAATACAGAAATTTCTAAAGCACAAAGGCCTATAGGCCTAGCCACCAATAAGGATCCACATAAAAGCCGGCACACGGTTATTCCCTGACATCTCTCACCGTGAGTTGGAAGGTAGTGTACCCACGTGTTGGTGCTTCTGTGTCTGTGTTTCCTTTTCTTGTACGTGTTTCACAATCAAAATTATGTAGCCAAAGTTTCCAACAGCTCTCAATTGTTACACTTAGCCTTTCATTTTAAGGATATTAATTTGTTATTCTGCTCATTTTACACGAGAATGAAGCTGGACATCAAATGAACTGTCACTTTTAAAAATCATATATAAATCAGTGATATCTTAGTTTCGAAGTATAAAGCTTTAATATAGTAGGTTCGTTTTGTGTTACACGTGTAAATGACGACTCATCATAATTCAAAGCCTGTCTTCCAAACAATAAAAAATAACATAGAATTTTAGAATTACAAAACAATAAACCTGACCATGTTTGATATTATGAAAATAAATACACCACAACATTTTTTGATTTTCCAATTCTGGGCTCGTACGAAAATAGCATGAATACTAGTGATCGAAATCTGACGTAATATATTCAACTTAGTGGCGCTTCAAATGGGCCATAAAAAATAGGTTTAGAAATGCTCTGGTAGCGTTCACTCGGTCAAATAAAGCGATCAGTTTTCCTTCAGTCGGCTCCATTCAAGAATTTGATCTGGTTTGCCAAGCAGGGGCGCCAACTGACGCTCCCACAACCTCTGCATTTTTTTAGCGTATTTTTCGAATTGAAATGTATATTTTCTATATGTATCTAAGCAAACAAACACCCTGATTTAATTTCTTTTTTATTAATTTGAGACGCGTTACAAAAAGTTGACATCGAAAGTTAAGTTTCATTTACCACTTCACCTTTGCTTACCAAGAGTTATAATCTGTAGGATTCGTAAGTATGAACATTGCGTTTAATTAGAACCTTTAACGAAGAAGTTTGGACTCGTTAAGGGATACAATCATCTCAGAAATACTGGCGTGATGACACTGCTGGAGAGAGTAACTTGTCGCATCAAGGTTCATTACTGCAAAGTATTCGCATGTATTTGCATGCTCTGAAAATAAATTATTTTCTCTATTATTTTCAATTTCTAACTAAGTATGAGTAACGAATTAACTAATGTCAGTTTCAAAAATAGTTTCATATGTATATGAGGCTCAACTGATAAATTAATCCATAGTTAATTACTCAATGTGATATGTAGGAAAATTCACACAATATTTACCCTTATTACACGTGTGATATCCAATTTACTTAAATCATACATGGATATTACTTTTTAATTTCAATTATACGCTTTATTTTACATTTAAAAAATCATTTGATTTTTTTGGCAAACTTCAAAACACATTCAAAAAATATTCATTGTTTTTTGTTATAACCTTTATCTATTGCAACGATTATTTGTTCCTCTGTATGCACTAGAAGCGAACAGGATCGTGCTCAAAGCCTCATCAGAACTGTACTGCGTGAGTAAAAATTTTCGTCAGAATTCCATATTTTGGAAAGCTTTGCCCTAACGACGTAGGAGGCTTCATATGCGCTGGCCTCCTCAGTTCCTAAGCCGGCTGGTTGTTTTGTGACAGTCTGAACTCCTACGCGCCTCGGTGCTTACGTGCCTTTGTACTAAAGCATGACATGCCTAACTCGGCCAGACAAAACACATCGTCTCTTATCTTGCTGTCATCACAGGGCTTCCATACCTCGACTACGTCTTTAAAACAGACTGATAATTTTGAGCGTATAACGAAAAACTTGGTTCTAATCGTTGTGTTCTACTATGTGTGTTTTTTATTTTCCTATGAGCATACAATTTTGATCAAACTAATCGAGACTCTGAACTATTCAGTTTACTAGAAAGCTTTTCGCGTTCTGCTCGTTTTGGAGAGTTTCTTTCCAGAAAGAGAGTTATTGGATTCATACTCATTTTAAATAAACATTCTATTTTCATGTGCATTTTATCGCTAATGATGTAGGGTAGATAGTTTGATGTTAAACCAAGTAAAACTCTAAGAACTGTTTTTTTGTATATAACTTAGAGCACAATTCTTATACTACCTTGGAGTTTCTACTTTTCCTTCTCTCCTAATTATCCACATAATTTTCATAACACTCAAATTTTGCTTGAATTTTGGTTGTAAATTTTTCCTGTTCTCTGATATATGAATAACTGCGCTTAAACCATTCAGAGTAACATTTATACATCAATTCACGAAAAAATCCATTGCTACTAGACACTTCAAGCTTCTTTAACAAGAACGCAATGCGTTAATTTTTCGTAGTTGCATTACTTTTCATGTTCCAAAGCGTGTTCTTATTCCAAAGCCGTAGACCCTTTTCGCCCTAGTCAATTAAGACCTACCTATCTCTACCACAAACTCTTCTAATAAGACAAACTTTTTGTCGTGTTTTCGTATCTAAAGTAAAAAATCAAAACCCACTTGATACTAAAAAAGCACCAAAGTCCTTGCCGGGTTCAATTAATATTTTACTCCTGTAAAAGCTTCTTCATTTCTTTGACACCTCTAACAATAACTCAGTTACCTATACAGAAATAAGAGTAATTTCTTAATCCTGTTTTTCGTATCGCCCAACCTTTTTTAGCCCATTTTTTTTAAACAGAGCAAACTACTCCAAGATGACGAACCTCAAGTTGCCGGTGGCAAACAAGCCCAAAACCCAAGGGAACACTGCGTCAGCCTCCACATCTAGGCCTGGCAAGACTGTGACTGTGCACCAATACCGCTCAGTTATGTGAGTACAACTATCTTACTATTGATACTTTATGACTAATACTTAGATTTGAGGGCCAGCGTAGGCTGGGGCCTTTGTAACGGCCTTTAATTCCCTTTAATACACACACATGCAACAGGAAGGCATCCAAGACTTTTTCTCCTCTGAGCCAGGATCATCTAAATAATTCCCCAGGAGCCAACCTGAGTCTTTCCATGCGAAGGAACCATCCAAGTATCAGTACAACTGATAATTTATTATGACCCAATGCCTGCAAGCTGCTATGCTAATTTCAGAGACGGTTTTGTCCAGGAATTCCTTCAAAGTACTGATTCAAGAAATGGCAATTTAAACTGTGAATTAAAACGGCGAAGGTGCCAGAATAAGTTTTACATATAATTTGTAGGTAGAAGTTAAAACGCTTCCCGTTTCTTAGCAACCTAATGGTGAACGGTTAGACTAGAGAGACGAATAGAGAAAATAGAAAGAAAAGCCGATTAAGAAAGAAAAAGAGACGTTGACGGCGGTCTCCGACGAGGTCAAGTAATATGGAGGAGAACAACATGCAAAGATAGAAGAAATTTACAAGATACAAGGATAAAGGAAATATTGTCCAGAGATAAAAAGAGAGAAGATAGAAAAAACAGGAAAAATTAATTCTACAAATCGGAAAAATCAGTGCATTGCCACAGAACTCATCAGGATTTAAACTAGACGACAGAAACCATGTCACAACTGGGGATATACAGTATATGATAAAGACTAGATCTTCATTTGTTCATATTTTCAGAGATATAATACAAACCACAAACTCATACACTAAAAACTTTATTGAAGTTGACGTAGACTATAGTATACATCCGTCGTGTGAGAGTTGACTATGGCGCTGATATATGGACGAGGGGATAATGTATGGATGAAGCGAGCAGCGTGAGGGGTAACTACGGTGCTGAAATATGGATGAGGGGATAATATATGGATGAGGAGATCAGCTTGAAGGATAACTATGGCGCTGAAATACAAATGAAGGAATAATACGGATCTCTGTATATATACAGAGATGAGCGTGAGGAGACTGTGAAGCCCCACCTAGTTTTTGAGAAGGTATTGCTAATAGTGTACTAGTTTCTGGGTTTCTATTTCCATAAGTGGATCTAAATTTTCGATGCATATTATTTTCTTTGCATGTAACAGTTTTCAGCCCCTAAATTATATCATAAATACTGAATCATACATCACTGTTTTACAACACTAAGATAATGCATGAGAAATCTTTCAATGCATGATTGGTCGTCAGACTAACATTTGATCAATTTTTCCAGGTATGACTTCGTGTTGCCCTACATGTACTACTTTCTGCTATTCATGATTGTACTCCTGTGTTATATGGTGATCCTCACGCCGCAAGATTCCAACTTAGGAGCTTCTAAACAAGTGATTGTCAACATTTACAAGTCTGTTTTCGATGGAGATTCTGAAAAACCAGAGTCTTTTGTTGAAAATTTGGATTACGTCCCTTATCCGCTCTCAGACGAGTTCATCAACCACGTCAACTCAAAAGCCAACACCTGGAAGGTATGAGAAATATTTGTGTATATAGTATGGAAATCGATTTATTATCTTATAATATGTAGGAGTGCTTCTTAGAGAATGCATACAACTGTTTCTCATTTTCTTCGATTTTTTGTCCTGTAGTTTGCTGTTCCATCTATTATTTAAGCACAATGCATGTTTTCAGGCCAAATCCATATACAGTTCTTACTCTAACGTTCAGGTGTTGTTTTCAATGTAATTCATTGTTGTATCTTGTTAATACATTCACTGGTGATTGAGAGTTCAGTGTGCATATTATAACTGCTCAAAATACATCGAAGAAATGCAGTGTAATTTCTTTGCATTGAATGTATTGTTCTTGCAGTGTGTTGAATTTTGCCGCAGTAATATTTATTTCTCATATAATTCAAGAGAAAATTAAATGAGCTGAACTAATGCATTTTGGCATGCATCATTTACATTATTTTCTCTGAAAAATGTGTCATGACAAACCATGACGAATCATGTAATGGTAAACAATACGTTTCTATACCAGGCATAAGAAAACAATGAATTTTTATCATATTCTTCAAGATGAATTTTGTTTAGCATGAAATGTAATAATCTCTTTAAAAATAAACTAGTTTGAACGACTGATGCACGGGAGCTGGCAACTCCTAGGACTTATTCATATGTTTTGAAAGCAATAATTTCATAGAAAATATCAACTTTTCCTCTCTGATACGCAAAAACTTATATTCATTAAAATTGTCATCGTTCAAATCTTATAATATTATACAGGTATTCTACAAAGCATAAAGAACGTTGCACATATCCCGATGTGTATTATTTAACAAAAATGGTTAGAGGCATAAAATAGAATAAATTATCAAGAAGAAGCAAATTGGGCTTTTTGTCTTCAGTAGCAAGTGTTTAAAACAATTAACAAAAATTAATCAATTTAACCAGACCCGAATTTCAGTTTAGGCCCGGCCTCCTTACTTAGCAAGACATAATTCACATTCGCAGGAGCAAAGAAAGCTTCCATATGATCAAAAATGTAAATATTTATGAATTTAGCCCCAGCTTGGTCGATACCACCAGTTTGGTCGACTATCACCAGCTTGGTTGACTGGTAAACGAAATCGCTTGCGATGCGAGAAGACCCGGGTTCGAGGCCTGCTGCCGCGGTGGTCAGTTTGTGCATGACCATCGCTTGGTTAGAATTACGGCATGGGACTTGGGTACCAACCCAAGAATGGGCCAAAAGACTCGTTCCTATCGCCTTATTCTATTCTATTCCATTCTAGCCTAGTGTGTGTCTTTCATTCACTGCTGATTCCTTAATATATTTCTGTGACAACTGTCTTTTACCTAGTTCAAGTACCGTACTCCTACCTTAAATAAGTATATTCATATTATAAGTAGCTTCTAAATTAAATGTGTTTACGTTTCCGAAGATATACGCAGGTTTCAGTTTATTTCAAACAAGATCCCCCGAGGTATTGTTATAGAACTAATAAATAACCATTAGTTGCTGATAATTTTGGGTCTCACTACGATTTTTATACCGTTTTCCTACGAGCACAAGTCTCACCCTATCTCACATGAGCACAAGTCTCGCCCTATCTCACATGAGCACAAATCTCGCCCTATCTCACATGAGCACAAGTCTCGCCCTATCTCACATGAGCACAAATCTCGCCCTATCTCACATGAGCACAAGTCTCGCCCTATCTCACATGAGCAAAAAATTCACCCTTTTTAGGCCTCATCCTCACTACCGAATCTCGTTCCTCCTTGCAACGTCGAGTCATGAACACGTCATCTATTTAAAAACTTTATTCACCCCAAGTGCTGTAAAAAATAGTTTTATTTCCGTACAACATCTCAATTTTTGAATTATCTCCACGTATAACGTTCCCAGGATATAAATATTTCATGACATTTTTTTGCAGCGTTTTTGGTTTATCAGAACTTCATCTCAAATTGAATACCCAACATTCAATTCCGTTTATGAATATTTTCCTACAATTTTACCACCTGGTTTCAACTTTCCCGACCAAGAAAAACACATGTTCGGAACAAGTTTTTATTGTATCCCCCTTATTTTACTGGCTGATCAGAACTTACCTGCTCTGGGAGATCACAAACGTTCTAACACAGTCTAATATATCACATCATCTTTTTTTAACTTATCAGAGCCATAACTTACTGAGGCTAAAAAATACCGAACATCGTAATAAATAATATACAAATTTCCTCCTCAATTTTACAGGCAGGTCGCAACTTCCATCCCTCGACCTCCATGAAGACCCTGAAGAGGATGATGGGTGCGCTGCCAGAGCCTCACAGGCTAGGATCTGTGCACAACGACATTCCTCTGAAGCTCTCCTATGGAAGTAAGACTCAATGAAACCATGACCAAAGTGCAAACACGGGCTCAAAGTGTTTCACTTGATACGAGTGCCGAAGGCTACTCGATCAAAAAACATGTTCTCAGTCATTTGTTGTGGTTGATGTTTAAAATTTGGGATCAAAGAAATAGAAGACGAAAGAAGACAAACTTTATGTGCTCATGAGTATAGAGCTACAATTTTATGAATGTTCGTAATCCGTATAAGTGAATTCTTGCGCAGTTCTTTAGCGGATCAATTTCATTGAACAGTTTTCTACGATGACTATTTGTAATTTATCATCAATAATAAGACTACTTTAACATTCATAAGAAACAAACTGCTCCGAACAGACCTCTGTGTGTGTTTACATCCAGCATTAAAATATAAGGATTCCCGTATGAGCCACGAAACTTTTGGTATCGAACACGTAGATGCTCACTCATACCTTGGTTATTTTATTTTGTAAAATAATTGCATTACTTATTTTCCACCCGAGTATCGAAAACATAAAAAAGCAAAAAGTTGTCATGTCTTCGCCTTAGTTTCTTTCTTACAGCAGAAAAGCATTTAAAAAAATTTGTGTTAAAGTTCTCTTTCTTTCATAACAGACACACATTATTGATGTCCCTATTATGGGGCTTTGATATTTTTTCCGTACGTATAAAGTTTTATATATCCTAGTGCAGTAGGAGACACTGGCAAATGAGTTCGCAATCTGCTCTGAAAAAAGTATATGGAATCTATCTACCATTAGCCAGTAAATTTTAGCATCAAAATTTTAGTAGAACAAGTACGTACAGTGGGTTCTCAAAACAGACTTTGGACGAAAGCCTTCGATCTTCTTCACAAACTCAATGTATTATTCATCCCTGAAGATCCCTGAAGAGAACTTAAGGAAGCACATCAAACCAACCTTTTGATGCTCAAAAGAATCTTGTCTAAGGGAGCTCTGAACGCTTGTGTAAAAATTTTCATAAAACGTTTTTCTAACTCATACCCTTTTGAAGTACGATTCAAGTTCTTAACCCCGCAGATATCACAGCTTACTTTCAACCAATTTTTTTTAAATTGAATTTAAATTTTACCGCCGTGACATCTCCATTGCAGATACCTCGGTGAAACTAGACAATTTTGATGCCCGTGAGGCATGGCCGCAGTGTCCCTCGATCCAGGAAATCCGCGACCAGGGCGGATGCGGATCATGCTGGGTCAGTATTTCATGAGACCGTACACAGTTACGCAGGTCTATTCTTCAGCTATGAAAACAAACTCATAAACTCGTATAAATTTAATCAATGTGCTAATGTTGAATAAATTCTAAGGCCCGTGCATTCCAATGATAGGTTATGAAGTGTTTTTATTTTAATGAAGAAATTTGCCTTTTATCTGATAAATAAGCTAGGGTGCAGTTTATACAGTGATGAAGAACATGAAGGGCCTCAAAGGGCTATATTTTAAAACTTCTCATTTTGTTTACAGAGAAAAAAATTAGCATCTTCTATTTTACGTCTCATTTTACTCATATTTTGGTCCGTTCCTCAGGCATTCGGTGCTGCAGAAACGATGACGGATCGCCACTGCATCACTCACGGCACTCAGTTCCGCTACTCAGCAGAGGAACTCGTGTCCTGCTGCGAATCTTGCGGTGATGGATGCAATGGAGGCTATCCAGCCATGGCCTTCAACTACTGGAAGCATCAAGGCATCGTTTCTGGAGGTGCATACGATTCCCACCAAGGATGCCAGCCGTACGAAGTCCCAGCTTGTGAACACCACGTAGAAGGACCCAGGCCAGAGTGTGGTGATGTTCCCACCCCCCAGTGCCAAAAGTCCTGCATTCCTGAATATAATTCAACGTACGAAGCTGACAAGCATTTCCCCAGCCAAGTGTATGGAGTTATTCGCCAGAAAGAGATCCTCAACGAACTCAGTTCGAACGGACCTATGGAAGGCACTTTCACCGTTTATGAGGACTTTTTGCACTACAAATCCGGAGTGTACCAGCACGTGTACGGAAGTGCAGTTGGTGGCCACGCTGTCAAAGTTATTGGTTACGGTGTAGAAGAAGACGTACCGTACTACCTGTGCTCTAATTCCTGGAACTACGACTGGGGTATGGGAGGCTTCTTCAAGATCGCGAGGGACGCCATGGACCGAACCATGTACACTGGCATCCCTGACAAGAGAACTTAAAATCTAGTTATAACACTCAAATGTGTAATTATATGTTGGGGTTATTGAGGTAACTGTCATTTTGTTTTGATTAAATTTTGAGCCAGACTTACTTGCGAAACTGAACGCTCTCTCAATATATTAGTATTTTTCCCTAGAAATGGACGGGATCACACAGCGATCTAAGTTCACTGACCTCAGAGATGTTTTAGCTCAATCATATGTGCTACTAAATGCTACTAAATGGAAAGAATGATTAATTTATGTTAAAGAGAAGAACTTGTATTTTAACTGCTTTTTTACTGAGGGTGAAATGTTGATTGTATCCACTTCTTATTGCATTCATTTTTAATAAAGAGGTGTTAAAAGTATTTTATTCAGCTTTTTTAACCTTGTTAAGAAATGCCCAATGTGAAACCCATTCATTTTGGTTTATTTTTCACGTCTATTTGAAAAGAATCCTCCGCACCACATTCCCGAAACTGAGTACAAATTGCTACTGTAGTTATTTGAATAGAGAGCAACACTGTCATTTAATAATTTACAGAGAATTTTTGTGACTGATTACCCAGTGACGTTTGAAGTTAAACATTTGGATAAATAAGAAAATTTCATTACTTTCTGTTTGAATTTTCAATATGTTCTTCATAGCTGGAAAAACTTTTTCGCAGTACATTACTTAAAATGGTTGATGATTTCCTATATTTTTATCAGCTATACTGCACTAACCAACTCTGCATTGTGATCTGACTCTCGCTCGAGAACTAATCGTACTGCTAAAATTTTTAACTCCTATATCTGCCCAAAGTTTAACTTTGAACGATTGAAAATTAATTGAAACACTAAAAGAAATGTGGGAAATGTTTGAGACGTTTTAAAAAATTGTTCTACCCTTATAACTTTAACCTTAAAAAAGCAATTAATACTTACCAAGGCAAATGCTGTAAAAACTTTCAGGTTTGTGAGATTTCCGTAGTGTCTTACATCGAAGAAATGTGAAAGAACGAATGCGAGTTAAAGAATATTAATATTCTGAAACTTAACTAGTTCCATTCTTTCCTTCAGTAAATCCATCGATTGTTTGTGCTGAAGCAACACTGGCAATTTTTTTAGCCCCCTTTTGAACACACACTTTTGATAACAAATTATATGTGTGAATGCTGAATGAATATTTGATTATTTATATTTGTTCATGCAACTTAGCTTTGGGAGAGAAAATACTTCTGTGCAGACCAGTAGATCATCAAAATCTTGATGCCTACAAACTGTACCGTGTCTTCTCTGTAGAGAAATATTTGTACTACAGAGAACAATCTTAACATGATGCACAATAGGTAAACCATTTGTGGCTGTTGGGCTGTCAGCACATGCTTGCACAGCCTGACACTCGTACAGTATATTGGTCAGCTTACAGGAGTATCAGCTTCCTGAGTCAGCACACGGGTTTCACGCGCCATTTTGTGTCAAAGGTATTTACGAACTCTTGTTGCAATAAATATGGAGTATATGACTGCATTTTCTTGATAGTGACCTACATGTATACAATTGTTTATATGTAGCTATGCTTTCATTAGATTATAAATTATTTTCTGAAAATACGTGAACTACCTACTTCTGAGCTCTAGCTGATTTGGTCACTGAAACGTCAAATACTTGATTACATACTGAAAATTTATTAAATTTTATAGATCCTTTCCGATAAAGTTTAATTATACAATTAGCTTTATATCAAAAACGAAATGAGTAACATTTAAGTATGAAGAAGTCGATATCAGCTGCTACAGTATGATATACAGATGGTGCTAGTGAAACAATAATTTATAAAAAATGTTCAAGCGCTACATTTTAATAAAACATGAGTATCTATGCTACTGCAAAGGTCGGACACTCATAGAAAAGGCCATTGGCATTCTCATTAAATGCCCAATTACGCAGCCCCAGTCGTCATTTTAAACAAAATTCTTCATCCACTAAACGACAGTCATCTTTCATCATCATATTTAGCAGCTTTGGAGTCTAGTGCATCAAGCAGGTCCAAAGTGCATTCAGGTTAAAATCTTTTCCAAACCATCCACATTAGGGATCAAATATTCTGGTATGTATTAAAATTTTGAAGAGATTTAATCAAACTGTGTCAGTTCGACATAAATCCCCACTGGCGAGATAAGTTTGTGGCATCGCAGAATCTAGAGACGGTAAAGAATTTTTGTTGGCAAAATCCAAAGTTCCACATTAGACATACTGTAAAAAAGTTGGGTTCAAGGTTTGGAACCATTCTGTTAATTTTGAGAAAACATCTCAAAAGAAATGCCTACAAGCCACACTGGACCCACATTCTCAGTCCGGAAAACAAGGGATCCAAGCTGGATGTTTGCATTTTTTTGGTTCAGTTTCGAGGAGGACTGTTTCCAGCTTGTATCTTGTCAGTTGAACAATGGTTTGTTTTGTGCAGCACCAAATAAATAGATCAACAGGTACTGGGTCTCCTCCAAAAAAGAAAACACAGTGTAATTGAGTGCACGAACGCTCCTTAAGAAGAAATTATGTCCTGGGTTGGAATGGAAATGGAAAGATCCTTCTTGTAGTTTCATTTGAAGGATCTGTCAACTCTGATGCCTGACTAGAGAAAATCCTGAAGAATGCAGTCTCGCATGGCTGTGACCACCAGACGTCAGTGCTGGTTTCAGCAGGATGGCGCCAGCTGCCATGTGACAGCTCTGTGTCTTCAGTTTCTGGAATTCAAGTTTGAAAACAGATTGATTTCACATCAGATAGATCACCATTGACTCCCATACTCTCCACACTTATTCCCCTTGAATTCTCTTTCTGGGCCTAGGCCATAGCACACATCGTCAGGTGTCAGCCACACACTCTGGTAGAGTTAAAACAAATTGTGGAGCACTTCGTAACTAACATGAGAGAGAGGAAGATATCAGAAAAATGACAAGCCACACTAAGAAAAGAGCAGAGCTGTGCAGTGGTTAACTTAGAGGATAGTTTGAACATTTCAAGCAATAGACACGTATATCAAACTTGTGGAGTAACATTTTCATCCCTGTTTCATTAAAATGAAACGAATGTGTTTTTTAAAGATTATCATTTTGATATCGTCATCGTTAAATTATACTGTACTTTAAAAAAACACTGAATCATGAAGACGTCAGCTTTAGTAAGCACAGTTTTTCTTTTTCTTAAATTTTGTTCATATTGAAGAACAATCAAAATTTTCAATAAATTAACAAGTTAGAGCCCAAATAATAATGATCAGCATAGGCAGACTTGATAAATTGTCATGAGTGATAGACCTATGCAATTTTTCCACTAGAAAAACTAGGGGACATGCTAAATGAAAAATTATGCCACAATTCATATACCACATTCATATACCAAAGACCATTTCATACATTCACCATAACATTCATCATAAGCCCCTGCCAAGTCCAGCCTAGCTTCAACTCCAGAGGATCTCAAATTACAGTATGTTTTTTTCTACTTCAGTAAAACATAGAATAATGTACCATGATATACGATATCACTAAAAACAATCACCATCAATTCGACAGTAAAGTAAGACCAGGATCCGGCCTTGTTCACTGCACTCAAAGTCTGGATCATGGATTTTCATGTTATTTTTCCTCGGACGCAATTTTTTATCAACTATCTAAGCAAGATAAAAAGATCTTTTGCTCATCAACAACACATTATGATTAGCACGGACTAGGAACCTCGAGTGTCTCCAGGACACACAAAACAAACAAACAAACAATCTTTATTTCCAATCAAGTACACAGTACATAGACATTTAGTACATTGGTTTTTCAAATTCTTAAGGTTAACATTCTTAGAGTAAGGGTGATGGTGATCTCCATGCGACGATCCTGGGATGTGTCCATGGGCGGGGAGTTGAGGGCTTTCCGATAAGTGCGAGCTCACGGCGTGAAACGAGAAACAGCTCGTATTCATTGCCGGGTTTCGAACCCGCACGCAGTCTTTCTGCACAAGCAGAGACCCGATACAGAACTCGGGCCGCAGACCACTCGACTACGGTGGCCTCACCGTCCAAAGCTCTGATTATTTTAATTGTTCTTCAGATACAATTTACAAATGAAATATTACTCGCATATCAATGGAAATTTAAGTCACACGTGGGTTCCTATCATAAGTGTTACGGCAAAGCCATGATAACTACACACGAAAACAACTTTTTTCTGGTCAGACAAGTTTCTTAGTCCACAGCCTCTATATCATCACCCCGTATATTACAAAGTAACACAAGTTCACGAATGATTTTAAATCGTTCTCTGAAATTATCAGACACATGAACTATTATCGTAAAGCTGGCGTTACAGATAATCCTAAGGTATAGGAGAAAGGACATCATCCAAAGACCGCCGTCAGTAAGAAGCCAATGACTCACTTCATTTCATTCCTTGTCTTTGACTGGTGGTGACTTGAACTCGTAATGTCATTTGAAGAGCGACAAGTTTTATCATTGCATTCTACAAACAAATCCTGGATTAAAGTACCGATATCGACCTAAAACCATAGTATATTTGTTCCCAGCTGTTAATTTGTTGTAATTTTCTGAGCTAATGATGAAGTAGGAGGCTTTGACCCCAAGTGCATCATTGAAGTGCTTGTGTAATTAAAATGAAATTCTTGAAATTATTTTTCTTTCTGAACTGGCAAACACACAAGATCAGGTTAATTAGAAATATTTTAAAAAGTATTTAACAACTCAGAATGGAGAAGGTAGAAAAAATTGTACTAGCGTCATTTCTGAATTTAAGTTTGAGACTTTCAAGTGATGTGTAATATAAAGTTCCCATTTTCTACTTATGTGTGTGTATGTGTGTAAAAAATAAACATTCCGGATAAAGTCCTTAAGTGCAGTTAAAATGACGCAATTTATATTTTCCTGTTTTGACGTAGACTGCTTGATACAACCACAGACAATTCAACAGTTACTATAGTAACTCAACAAGTACCATGACAATTCAACAAGTACCTTACTAACTCAACAAGTACCATACCAACTCAATAAGTACCATGACAATTCAACAAGTATCATGGGAATTCGACAAGGACCATGGCTTTATTGTGCCACTAATCTACTGCAGTTTTTGAATTTCCCTTGTTGTTCCTTTTGTTCCTAAACATAACTTAAGAACACATTTTTTGACAGAGCAGATTAAAATGGCAGAATTTCCAATAGCAGAAACCTGGTCGTCCACTTCATCTCTATCTGCTGTCAGGAAAACCCTAGATGCTTATCGCTCTGCTCTGTGAGTATGCCTGCATTGTGATGGCTATATTCTGTATTATTGGACAGCCTAAAATATTGCTTAAATACTATTACGTATTAGTTAGACTATCATGTTCATACAGCGTCAACGATTTGCCAGAACAAAATTTATATGAATATTACGTTACGGGATGAACAAAGTTGCATATTATCCCTATTCTCTCTAAGGACACGACTGGTATCTGAGTTTATAAGAAGTTGCTGCATTATACCTCAACGACTCCAGTCTACGTGCAAAGAATGGTTCTTTGGAAGCGTTTATTTAAGTGTAGCATACAGCATGCTTTACACAGCAGGACTGACATAGAACACGCATTACAAAAATGCTTCCTAAGGCGAAAATAAACTGAAGCTTCTCTGATGCTTCCGAACTTCTGAACTAAAGACAGACTCATGAGCAAAAAATTGCATTGAAAAACGATGCTGTGCGTTTCAAACTTGATTTAATTCAACATAAAAAACATTTATGATCTTCTTCTTCTTTGCAGGTTATGGAAGCAAATGGATTTTGGTTTTCTCCATGTCACTATTCGTAAAACTAAGCTCAATGTTACTCAGTGCCTTCCTATCTTTTACATATTTTCATGTGTTTAGGTCACGGTAACAGGTAGATGGACGACCAAGTTTTTCAAAATCCCCCCATTAAGCGACCCAATTAAAGTGAAATGAACTTTGCACTGTAATTTTACACGTGAGCCTCTGGCATAAGCTGGAGAAGAACGCCTCGTGACGCTGATTTTTTTTTTTTGACAGCTAATATTAACTAGATATTTTTCTATTGATGCATGAGCGACGACAAGGGCTTCATTCCGAGCAGAATTTAAAAAGTTATCCGTAAGAAATACTGTCTCATTGTCCTTCACTGATTGACGGCAGAAAATAAAATTGTTTTCTTTAAAGTTGCTCAAAGTAACACAGATTTTTCAGAAATTTTTGCAGCTTCAGTGTTAATGGAAATTTGTCTACGTTTCCGACATCAATGACATAAGCCAGCGCTCGTTTTTTTAGTGAAAATGAGGTCTACATTGTCTTTCAAAACCTCGATACTGAATGATGACTACAAAATTACTAAATTTTTAGACGTATATGATTGAATTCACGTTTCCATGTATTTATTCATTAAAATATATTCACTTTTTATATCAACATTAATAGCACAACTTCCGTTTGTTAGGAGATTAAAGATCAGAGGATAAATGTTTACAATCGTTATACTTTCTAAGCGAAAGCCAACCCTCAACGTCTTTTCCAACTCGTCCATGAAACCTAAAATAAAATAGTTCAATCTCTGCGCCTACGTAGCATCGAAATTATCAATCGCAATAAAAAATTTCTTGCAACAAATTTTTCGAGCTCTATTTCAATGTGGAATTTTCGCTCATTTTCCAGGAAAAGCATTGTTTTCATCAGCACCGTCTTCCTGCTCCTGGTCTTGATCTTAGGCCTCGTGGCTGTTGCGCTCTGGGGCATGACCCAACTCTCAGTGCTGAGGATGGGAATCCCGCAAGACTTCATCATGAACTCTGGCGGAATTAGGTTTGGCGGCGGTCCTAACAAGCCAGAAAATTCTCTGGAAAATTTGAATTACGTCACACACCCACAAGCAGACGACTCCACCAACCACTTCGTTTCGAAAGCCGAGGTGTCGGAAGTAAGAAAAATGTGTATATTTCTAAACATTTCATCCGTTTGAGTAGTAGTTTCTTCCGTTTAAGGCTATTCAAATGAATGTACTCACTTATAATTTCATATTTTACTTTATATTCTTGTTCTCTCACGGTAGGAGTTCAATTCATGCAAGTGCAAGTAACTTTAAAAGTCGTTCTTAAATTTGTTCTCATTTGACGCTAATTTAGAAAGAGAATTAAGGCTTTATAGTACTGCCAAGTTGTTAGAGTACAAAGTTTGAGGTGTTCTAGATGAGTTCTCTCATTTGTCATTGATGTGTCGAGTCAGCAGGACGAATTCGAGCAGGAGGCAAGAATTTATTCATATTTTAGACAAGGGAACAAGTCTAAAATACATGGGCACTGGACGAGAACAACCATTGTCCTGCATCTGGTGTTTCATAATTGAAATTTATGAGTGAATCCTGATATGGTATGAATAACTTTCCTACCAAAAAAAGTACAAGTTTATGTGCTGCATATGGATAATAAGCTATGCTTTTCTGTTAAATTATTTGATTATGAAAGCCTTAATGGTAAATCTATGAACTATAGAGAAATTGATTTGGAAGATTCACTTTAAGGAATGCACTTTTATGTAACATTTAAACATAGATTGTCAGCATGAGTCTCAAAAGAATAGAAACCTGATGTAGGTATACATGCCACAGTTACTTGGTATAGGCTGGTATGTAACAGTTTCTTGGTATAGGCAGGTATATAACAATAAGTTGTATAGGAAGGTATGCAACAATTACTTGGTGTATGCATAAATACGAGAATTAGCTGATATATGCAGATATGCAGCAGCTTCAATCAAATACTGTAACTGAAAATACAGAATGTAAAATAACATCGCTTTTATTCCACACCATGAATGTTGCCTAATGGTGTCATTTGGCCAGTTGTAATTACATTGGAACTTTGACAGCATTGCATTTTCATGAAAGATTTTCATTCCATGAAACATTCAAACTGGGCAAAACTCTGTCATAGTGGGAACTTTTTCCACATTCCAATTTCCCATCTATGCCAATCAAGTTCGGGTGCTCTCTCACTTTGCATGCTTATCCCAGTTTCCCCCGTGAATTGGCAATAAATCTTAGTCAAATTGTTCTATTTTGTCCGACTTTGAAAACTAATTTCCGTAGCCTTAAAATATGTTACATGTTCTAATTAATTTTTAAATTCCTCCCTAACTGAAGGTAGGCCAGAACTTCTCTCCTCTCACGTCCACAAAGACTCCTTTGAAGCTGATGGAGACACTGCCTGTGAAGCATGTGCCCGGAACTGTGCATCGCGCAGTGCCTCTGGAGACATGGGCTAGAACTAAATCTTAAAACAAACCAAAGAAAGTCATAGAAAAAATAAAACTCGTTTTGTTTCATTAAAATACATTGTCTCTACTGTCATTGATGAGCTATTTACAACTATCTATCAAAAACAGGTTCTCATTAGTGTTTAGGATATGTAATTTTTGCCTACGGTTCTTTTAGTAGAAATAATTTTTTGCACTACATGGTCCTCGTGATACGATTAGATCAGCAGTGCAGTTGAAGCTCCAAGGCAAAAAACACGCATGGAAAAATTTTTTTTAACCATGAACTAGTTATTAAGTTCGGATGAAGTACACTGATTTCCTATTTATAACTGTTTCCTAAAAAAAGTCTGTAACAAATTTTTCCCTTCGGGTAGATAACGCACTTTTATGATACTATAGCCCATTATGATACTATACTGGACTAAGCTACCTGCATAAATAGTTGAATATGCTATTCTAATACCTGTTTACATTCACGTTGAAAATGATATTCCCATTGCACGAAAATAATCAAAGTACTTATCAGTTGATGTTCAAAACACTAGCATGAGCCCAACCTAGGAGTGTAGTCATCGTGAACTTGACTAAATTAAAAACCTAAAAAATTACATTTATTAAGGCTGTGCAGCCATTCCTTTTTGAAGAGAGTGACCTCGTTAGACCTTGGGTCTCAATTTGCATAGTAATGAGTATGTGCGCTAAAATTATGGTCCGGGAATGAAGTAATGCGTCTAAGGTTCTGCTAAATATTACGCTGATGGAAATGTTCATCTGATATACGAGTAGCACCACAGAAGAAGTTTCTATCATATATACACTTAAGCCTCGTTATTCGTCATAATTAATGTCATAATTTGTACAGCACCCTTCGAAGTGGCGACCGGGGCATAGAAGTTACAAATGATATTTTTTTCTAAAAATTGGTTTGTCGTGAACTAAGTACAAAATATTCGTCGCAAAATGTTTTGAATGTACAATTGCTATGAATCAAGAGTGGTTTCGATAATCCTACCTTGATTAAGACTGACCTGGATTGTAAAAACTTCACACGATTTTAAAAAATTGAAGCATGATATTCGTAAACAAGCAAAATTTACACTTTTTTGCAATGCGTTTAAAAAAATTCATGGCGTTCACGGGCTAGAAACACAAAATGTGTTAAGTTATACAGACAATAAAGCTTCAAGTTCAAAGTCTAATTTCCGTCAATCTTGAATTATTGTCCTTGAAATGAACTCACGATACACAAACGGTGGAAAATCATACACTTTATTTAGTGTTCCTAAGTTTTGTAATGATTAATAGCTTACACATCCGACGCTACTTACCTCGGTGCGTCCAAATTATTGTGTCATATAATCTGCGGAGAAAATATAAATTCTACCTCAGCTGGGTATTGAGTCAATGTTACGTGGGTTATTTTGTGGTGCTTGTTTTTTCGTTTCCAGATAAGTTGGAGCCTGGAAACAAATACTCCCGCCGACCTACCTTTTTGTCATAAGATGAAGCCAAGAAGGGAGATGCCGAGTAATTGACTTTTCTTTTGATATTATCGACTTGCTGATAGATCTTGGCTGCACAACACAGCATTATCAACGTCTGAAATATCTGCTCCGCGTTTATTTAGGTTATCTTTTCATACTAACAATACAATGATAAGAACAAAATTCACTGAAAATAATACCTTGTATTTTTACTCTAACAATTACTAAGGTGATGTAAAATTACTTTTTCCTCAGTAAAAAAATATTTAAAGTAATTTCAGCTCTGATTACTTTCGGGGCGTTACTGAAATAGCCTTTAAAAGTGAACTCTGACTTAAAGTTAAAAAGTGCATAATGTCTCACAGACACATTTCATAACATGCTTTGAAAAAATATGCTACAAATTAATATATCTCGCATCATTGGACAACCATTTCTGTAATCACAAATTAAACAAAAGAAAATGGTTTCATAATATAGTTGCCAGTTTAGCATAAAAACGACATGTTAGATACAAAATGTGCTACCATCGATGAAGGAAACTTTTTCCAATGATGACAAGTATTGCTCTTCGTTATAAAAAAACATCATAACTGAAGGCGCACCTGTCATGTTTAAAAAACGGACATTGCTACATTTTGAATCATTGTACGAGTAGTTACATTGAAATTACTAAATTTGTACTATAGATATTTGTATCCATATAGCGTTGCCTATCAGTGTGATATAGAGCATGTAATGTATTTATTTTGTTAGGTCAAATCTCTTATTATTGAGGGCAGGGACCCATTTTGAAATTTCCAAGGACCTTTGTACAGCAAGTGTTAACGACACACGATAAAAAGTCCTTCAAATCTGTACTAAATTACTTGTATTTTTCACTTTAGCTAGTAATTTTGGAAGAAATTTTATAAGTTAAAATAGAAGTACCTCCTTAACTATTAAAAATTTACCATGGTGGCCGATCAAGCGAAATTTTTGAAGCAGAATCCAAATTAATAAATCAACGTTTTTTTAAAATTCGCTGGTAACGTCGATGCTAAAGCTCAACTGAAATATTTTGTTTTTTACTTTTGGGGAGGGCTCTAAATTTTCGCTGCACATAAATCACGAGTGCTACTGCTATGGCCTTATTTTTCTAGTATAATTCATTATTCAATAGTGCTTTGACAAATTAAAATATGCCATAATCAAAGTTCTGGAAATTATTATTTTCCCACCTGCTCCATTCTAAAAAAATATATAATAATAGGGAGACAAATTCTTGTGCAACTGTTATATTTTTAGTGTTTGCTCAACATATAGCCTTGCAGAAAATAAAAAGAACATGAGACCAATGGAGAGCAGAATGGCTGCGGACGTGTTCGTAATCACCTCAAAAAGAAGGACGGACTCTCAATTCAGAGCCAAGGAAGATAAATCTGTCAGAAACGAGGAGCAGATAGAGTCCGTCTCATTTCTCTTCCCTGAAAGAAATTTCGAAAGAAGAGACCACTCTTCCGAAATCAAACGATGATTCTCCCTCAGCAGAGACATCGCAAAGTATACAGTTTTACAGTTACAAAGTAGTAGTTTTGTAGTAGTAGTAGTAGTTTTGCGTGATAATCAGCGTCAACATCCAATATAAAACACATATTTTGGAGAGCTTATACATATATATTGAGTAGATTTTTACAGAAAGTTTATAATTAATATAATTTTTCTATCCCAAGGATCAAATAAATTTCGAACCTTGGCAAAATAACCTAGTACACATCTGTCCGTGATGGAGCTCCGTAACCAAGGTGGTAGTGCATCATGCTGGGTAAGAACCATTATACCGGAATATTACCAGCCACCTACGTCTAATCTGTACCTCTCACTGCCCTAATATTTTCAAATATAACGTCCACTGAAATGACGTAAAATTTTGGTCCCACGCTCGTAGTCCATGCGATATCTCCTGTATTTGATGGGATCTAATCTAGAAATTTTAATATTTACATGTGATAATAAGTACAAAGAGTGTACGTGGGTTAAAGTCGCATGAGCAGCAATGCTGCATTGTAGATGAATCAAGTACGAAAAGCAGGGAAATTATGATATGCTAAATGCAGTTGACACTATAACTGATCTCTACTCCTATTTGATAATATACAGGCTGTGTGGCGACGATCCAATTAAAATTGTTTTTCGTCCGTTATAATTACTTTCAATGTCGACTCATTGAGTTTGTCGAAACTTAAGATGAATCTGGGCTTAGTAAATTTTACATAACAGTTATTGGCATTGCCCTATCATGGCAAAAAAACGTCCATCGAAATAATTTTTAAGTAATGATGTTAAGCCACGTATGACGTGAGATTGTTTTAAAAAAGTTCAGGCGGATCGATCATGAATGTGATTTCAGCATTAGGCCTTTTATAGTCAAAGTTTTAAATCCTCTGTAGTGCTTGAATTTTCGAAAAAATACCAACTTGCATTCAACATGCACACTCCCCATGACATGTCACACACACTCGAATAAGCGTTCTCTACTCTCTGCTATAACTTCTTGTCCCTAATTTCCAGTTCTGCCTTCAACATTGTCCGTCTTCCACGGCCTGCAAGTACATATTCGATACAGAGAAGACGATGATGGATCACCACTGTATCACTCACTGGACGAAGTTCCGCTATTCAGTCTAGGATCTTGTGTCTTAATGTCCATGTCAAGGCAGTTGCAGTGCTGGAGGTGCACTATCAGCCACAGTCTCATTCTGAAAGAATGAAGACAGCATTTCAGGTGTCGCGTAAATGTCCCCTCAACCGAAGCAAGTCCCACCATACAAACATCATTTTGTGGGATCCTGGTCAGACTGCGATGACGTATCAACCCTACATGCTAATCCCACAACTTAGATATACAACAAAATCTTTGAACGTTGTATTCAAGGCTTGGTAGGAACCTCATGACTGCTTTCAGTTAGAAGTCCTAATCGTAACGTTCTTTCCATGTGAGCAAGTACAAATGACGGCTTTGCTTTCAATGCATTTTAATTTTTTTATGGTGAGTAATTTACAGCCTCAGCCATACACATTGGTTGAAATTTTACAACTCTTGAAGTTGTGAGTGTTATCTTGAATAATGACAGCGCGATAAATATAAGACACTGTCAATTTTTGTCTCAGTGTAAAGTCTACTGATTGAAATAAAAGTATTTACTCTTACTTTCAACGCCTTTAATTTCATATGAGCAAAATCGAAAAGATAAATTTGACACACAACAACTCTCATTTTTTAACTAGGAAGTCTTCATAGTTCCTCAATTTCAATATCAAACTCAACACTTTTGTCTGAGATCAGTTCACATTATTCCTTAGTAACCTCTCGACTCTGTTTTAGATAGAAATCCTTTGATCTTTCTTGCATTTCAATTAACATTTACTGACTTTATAGTTTTTGTATTCCTGTATTGAATTTCTAGATTCGCAATCCTCCAGCTCTGTTTCTCCATCTCCTGACTTTTGAACTCAACATCTCGAGACTCGTGCGCAATCTTAAGGCCCTTCATTGTAGTTCTTCTTCACGAGAATCTATTTCTGAAGCTCTCCAAAGTTCTTTCCTCTGGTCAACACCCATTATTATTTTAGTTTTAATAACAGGTGTCCTTCAGCTCATGAATGAAAGTGCAGAAGCTCTATAAAATGAAACAGAAAACGTAGCTCAGAAAATATACTCCTGGAAAGAAATATAGACGTTTGCTGAAGAAACATAGATCTCTGAGAGATACTACTTCGCATGTAAGGACATTTCTTTGAGTAAATTAGAGCCACAGCTTATAAAAATATACATACTAATACATTGTTTTCAGATAATTCTGTTATTATGAGAACAGATAGCTAGGTATTTATCTATGAATATATATCTACGCAAGTCTCTGCGACTCACCTGGAAAACGATAAGTTATTTATGTTGTTATATATTCATATCGAGGAACTACCAATAAAAAATTTTAATATTCACGTAAAAAGTTGTTTTTGTGTACATAAAAACGTTGCAAGTTATTTTTAAGGTTGAGATTTCATTCTTTGTGACTTCTTTCAGAGGAAGATTTAGATAGACATTAAGAAAACCAATTTAATTTAAACGACACAGTCAATTAGATATATAACAGCTTTTAGCAGTGTAATATTGGGTCAGGTGATATTCAAGAAAGCTTTTTGTACCAAGAACAGTCAAAATGTGAAAATTAAATTAATTTCTAATTTTTTCCATACCATCTCCCCGAAGTGCAAATACGAACTGCTTTATTAATAAATTCTTCTAAGAGGTTGACAGAAAAATCAAATAAGTATTTAGTAATCAACTTTTACAACATTTCAGATATCTGACCGAAGAATTTTATTTGTTGAGAACGAAATTCTCGCTTTATTGTTTGGTCGCAGCAGTGGCGGAGATTCCACTTAAGGCGACCATTTTAAACTCATGTCGCTATTCTCATTTTTCTTAGCAAAGCACGGCGCGCAAAGAGATTGCTGCCACAATACCGTCTAGGAAATAAATGGTCTCGGAGATCTCGCCTGTTTTAAAGAACATGAACTTTGATTTAAGTTGACAAGTTCATTTCAAAATCTTTGCAAGGATCGGGAACGTTCAGAATTCCTTTACGTGAAAAAGCGTTCCAAAACTTGCTGCAAACATGCCGAAATTTCATACCGACATTTTCATTTCTTTTACTTTTATTGGGGCAGAGATGGAAGAACTATCTTCCACTAACTGATAAAAAGAGTACAAACGAGACAGATGAAGTCGTCAGTCGTGGAGTCTGAGACTTGAGCGTGTGAGCTAGGCAGCATCTAGCAGAAACAGACAAGTATTTTTGACCGGAACACAATTCAACTCACTGGCACTCGCTGTCACAGTGTCTTCATTTGCGTATTTTTTCATAAAATATTACCTGTAGTTCTCCAAACTACATGGTCTATTGAGAAATACTATATTTAAAATCCTTTACGCTGTATTATGTTAAGAGTTACATTTTATTTTACTATTTCTTTCAATACCCGGCACCTGTGTTCGAGACAGAACTTGTTTCATGCATGAGCGAGTCAATTTTCAGCCTCAACGTGAAACCAAAAATGTTACCCCCATTTCAAAGAATTTTTTTCTATCCGAACACCGTGCGATCAATTTTGCTCATTAAACGAGATGATTAGCATCGACAACGAGTGATTTCCTCTCTAATGAGACGATAATGACAGATCAAAGGACACGTTCCAATCCTCTGTCACTCTACAATGCAGCAGCGTGCATTCGCAGGGGATCCTAATTGAACATGAGTCTCTACTTCAGCTTTGGGTTTGTATTAGAAGCGTGGGATACGGCCAACAGAATTAGCGTTATGTATGTAAGACGTGGAGCACTGGAATTCGGTCTAGCCCCAACAATGTCTCATATATGACGATGGTTTACTATGAACAGAGGAGAATGTTTTTTATTTTAGCTGTACCAGCAACAGAATTATAAATATTTACAAACGGCTGTCACTGCCCAGAATTTCGTTCGTTTTCACTCGGTAATGAATAAATTAAATAACATTCAACAACCTACGCCATCTTTCCTCTACCCTTTTTGAAATTTCACTAATATTTAGACTGAATCAATCTAATGTAGAAATTTTAATCTACACTCAATCGGCTCAAACTGAATTTTTCAAGGACTTTGGGAAGTAGTATTGACTCATATTTTGTCCTCTTATATCCGTGCGACAAAATAAGCACAGAAACGACTGCATCCAAACCACTAGCAAAGACTTGCGATGTATGTACATACGCCAAGAAGCCATCAAGAAGAAGCCATCGAAGGGTTGCAACTCCCTTCAATAGTGTCGTCTCGATATTCCGTTATTCATAAGAAATGAATATTCATTTTTCATAGGCTCCATCACCGTGCGTCTTTCACGACTTAATAGTTCAATCTACTAGATGGATGAGCGCGAGGTTTTCTAGCAGTCACTTGAACAAAGTAATAAATCTTGCCTGGATCAGTAGGGAGTGCTTGAATTTTGAGAAGATTTAACTACATTTCTGTCCATTGACTTCATTAGTTTGTGTTTAGTAACTTATACAGAGATGTTCTTTTATAGTACAGAAAAACGATATATTTGCGACCCAACCATGCCGAAAAGCTCTAAAGCAGCGTTTCTCAAAGTGGTCCGTACCGCCACCCTGGGGGCGTTGAGGAAATGCAAGGGGACGGTAGGACGGTACACCTTGAACGGGGTGTGTATATTACTATATAATATACAGTAATATAATCATTAGGGGGCGGTGGAAAATCAAACAGTGTCCTAAGTGATTAAGGTGATTGAAAAAACTTTGAGAAACATTGCTCTAGAGTCTAGGTGTACTACGATTAAATAATTCCATCCCGTGACGAAAGTTGAAAAATTCATGGGTGCATTTGATGTTTTGTGTCACTTCTAACACTTACATATTTACACAGAAGGTGTAAGAGTGTTACAGCGTTACAGACTCAAAAAGAAACCATGAAATTATTAACGTATGCTGGTAATCTTTCTCGTTGCAAAGGTTTGTAAATTCCAGGACGATTGTTGGTTCACCTGGATAAAGCACTATGTTATGGAGCGAGATCATCTATGATTCTTTTAATTAAAGAACCAGTTTCTGCAGGAGTTAATTCCCAGATTTAATGATATGAAGTGTCCTGCTAGATCTCCTGGTCTTTCACCGCTTGATATTTTATGGGAATACTTGAAACATATTGTGCATAGAAATTAGAAACCACCCAACAACATGGCAAGAACTTAAGAATAACATATTACAAAGAACTGATTTATCAGACCTGAAACATTATCCAAGGTGATGGTCAGAAAAGCACATGAATCTTCACGATCATCTAAAATGAATAATCTTAAAAAATGCACCATGTAACCAAACAAAACTTTTTTGTCTGCGTTATTGTTTTTCTGTATGACAAACTGTCTGAGTTATAACTGTTTCTTCTCAGGTCAGCCTCTTAAACATTTCCTACGTAGAATTTCTGTTGTAATCTATGATTTCAATCTGTTTCTTAGTAAAGTCAACTACGCAAACGTTTTTTTCAAGTTTAAATTTCTTATTTTTCATAATTTTAGTAAACGATAAATTTTTATACAAGATTTCAAATTACTTTTGGTTAAATTAGCTTCTCGTGTGTATTTCTCACATTGTTATTTTGAAGAGGTTGTCTGACACTTTAAATTAATACGAAATTCGCGAGACAGTCCCGAATATATTCGAATTTCTCACCATTACTTCACAAGGGATCCAGAGTTTGTTGGGCTTCGATTCATTTCGTTTGAAGACTTCGAGAGAACAAATTAAATTTACCATTTGCAGTACGTACTTCAGAGTTGAAACATAACATAGTCTTGCAGTTGAATAATTAATTGATATTATAATTGTCCTTTGTAATAAATCAGAAAATAATTAGTTTTACGACTGTTGCGATTGATAAGCCATCTGCCCTCAACGTCCTAATCACACAGCTTTATATATCATATTTTCCACTATTGTTTGTTGGATGTTGTTCTATCAATGTTGTTATGCTTAACCTGTTTCTGTGACTTGCTTATACAGCTTGATTAGTGTAAGATTACAAGCATGTTCCACAAATTGTCTCTTTAACAGATATTTTTTTCGTCGTCTGCGTGTTCCATAAAACAGCTTTCTAACAGCTGGATTTTTATTCAATATGTTCCATAAACTATCACGTTATCATGTATTTATTTTAGTTGACATTATCCTTTAATTCCTTTCGAACACTATTATATTCAACACTAATGATATTAACAGCGTTCTAGTAGATTAGGTTTTGGATGCAGAAGGAAATTCTCTTCCTTTGACTTTGATAAAGGCTTTAACTCTGAACATGCAAGACGTCTACACGAGAAGCTGACGAATTGTGGATCCGTTATCATGACATGAACATTTTAGTCCACAAAAAGATTTCATTTATGATTTCCTGTAGAGATCGTGTTCTTTTTACCGCATAAAAATGAATACTGGCTAATTTTATGTTCATTGGACACTGAGAAATAATACGAACAATTTCGTTATAAAATAATTTGCAAAGACAACGAGAACAAAGTTTGGTGAGGGACTTAAACAATATTGTCGAGACTAATATTAAAGTTTAAAAATTTTCATATGTGCTCACAGCGAGCACTCATCACCGTCCAAAAACATTCCGCGGTTTCAGTGTAGTTTCAATGGCGTATTTTCCAGGATATTTTAATAAATCCCTTGGAAAAATGTGCAGAATTTCCTGAGCCACTACGCTGACTAATGCCACATTTCACTTTAAGTTTTGCGGAAAAATTCGAACACGCTTCAGGCAGAGCATGCGACCATCATTCTGCGCTGCAAGCCAAGATCAGACCTGCGAGGGAAAAGCTTATTTCCACAAAAATACTTACAGACTCTTTTGTCAAATTTGTACGCATTAAACAATGCATCTAATGAAAAATTGTCGCGTGGGATCCTCTAGTCACTGGAAGAATGGATAGAAATTCTCGTCATCAGAAATGGGATATATGACAGATTTTAGCTGTGAATGTATTCAGACAATCAATTCTTAATAGTATTTGAACGGTGACGGATTCTTCAGAGCTTCATTGAGATAGTAGAGTAAATAAAAAGACGAGCAAGGAAAAATGTTGGAATATTGCAAATATAATCGCACAATGAAAGTATTAAAACAATCCGTTGTTATTAATTCGTTTGTATCTAACTGAGAGAAATAAAATTTCACATTGGCATATTATTAACAATTCCAAAACAGAAAAAAAATAAATTGACCACCTATGCAAAACCGTCGTATTATCTGGGTTGAATCCACATGGCCGTGAATAAGCGGTACATGAAATACTTCTTTTCAGTTTTATTGACATATGCACAGAACAGCTCTGAAAGAAGAATTTAGCTTTGTTGTTGCTAAAAGTACTTCATGGATGCATTTTTTTAGCTAAGAAAAAGAGAGTCACCGGCACTTCTGAACACAAGAACATTAGAATAGAATAGAATGAGGCTATAGAATAGAATGAGACTATAGGAACGAACCTTCTGGCCCATTCTTGGGTCGGATAATTACTTCGATAATTATTCGGTTGTTTACCCAAGTCCCATGCCGTATTTTTAGCCGGGTCAACCATGTCGGCAGCGGGATTCGAACCCGGGTCTTTCCGCTCGCAAGCAGATTCGCTCACCTGTCGACCAAGCTGGTGAACAGGTGAACAGAGACTCAGTTCGTGATCTTCCTCTTGATGAGAAGGAGACCGCGTCTGTTGCAAGGCAAACGAGTGTGCTCACTTCTGAGCTTCGTTGTAGAAACATCACTAATAACCCAATTAATTTTGCTTAAGAAAATTTGCATTCTAGTTAGCCCACTTTGTTTCGCCGTCCGAACGACGGTACCGTAGCTCAAAATCATTATCGCTTGGACAAAAACTCTTAAAATTTGTATATTTTCAATGAAACTCCCATACATGAAGCATTATATTGTATTAGCTCACTAAAGACCACACATTATAATTGAAATTGATGGACCTGAAGCCAATTTGAATTTCTCTATCATATATTTTGTTATGCATACACAATTGGTTTTTAATTCAAAATTGGAGTGTAACGAGAATAAATGCAAAAATCGGTCACGAAGAGCAAAGTTCGGGGAACTTTTTCAATAAATTTCAGAGTTTATGAATAAATTTCAGAATTTATGTGAAACACTCCATCGTCCATGAGCCTACATAAGTTTATTGTAGTCATTGCAGTGTTTCCGTGCTATGACTTAAATGCATCAATATTTACAAATAAGTGACATCAGATTTCTTTGTGATCTAAAGTTGGCACTTCTATTGAATTTATTAGTCTCATTTAATATGTAATTGTGTGAACTGGTAACTCCATTTTGGCTACAATTGTTGATGCACAACTGACTGCTCTTCATCTCACCATGCTCTTTGAGGCAAGGGATCGACTGTATTTGAATATGTATAACCTAAACGAAGCTAAGGAGCGGAGAGAACGTGAAAGCCTGTAGGTATTCAAGAACTACGTAAAACTTGGGGGGTGAGGTAGCTAGTAAGATTGACGGCTGGAACGAAAATTTCATTGAAAGATTAAGTGCATCTAGTTAGTGAAAATGGCACAAGGATATCAGAAATATTGAAGAGTAGAAGCTGTATTCACCAGCAGTAGCTAAATGCTTCGGTGACGCGTGCTAAATGAGTAGTGTTTCTTTTTTACACAGTTCTCGACTCTTCGTCCGAGGGAACAAATCATGTGTTGAGGTGCTATTCTCAAAGAAATAGTCGCAAATATTCTCCCGGTAACTTTGGACGCTTATCTGGCTGCATCCTTCCACCATAAACTCAAGAGCGAACTTTTCCAATTACTGCTTCCTTAGTATTACTCTCCTTGCTGCTCCTGCAAATCACCTTTTACGAGCACTAACCCAAGAGGTTGACCCGTACACCTCAACAACCACTGTGGTGGTTTCATGTAGTAATGCGTTTCGAATGCGAACAAAAACATTGACAGAATTTAAATTGAGACGGGTCTTCTTCTGTGTATCTTCCGTGCACCAACAACATGAAGCAAATAAGTAGGTGCATTCAATCCTTGTTTTCTGAGCAACAGAAGCACCAGATGTATGCTGTCAAAATTTTTGCTAAGGATTTATGCACATCACAATTGACGCTAACAGGTATATTTACATAGATATTTTCATTACAATAATGTTTTCCAGAAACGTGAGAGCTACCTAGCAATTAGTATACAAATGTATGTATACTGGTATTTTAACCTAACACTATACTGTATATAGACCAGAGTAATCGAATATTCTACGATTGGTTCAATATCCACACTAATCACCGTTTTTATTTGTGAAAAAATTTCTGTATAGAGCTACAGTGTGTGTTGGAGATCAGCTGAAATGAATATTTCTAAAGAAATTAACTTGAATTAATTCGGTTCTTCCAAGCTAGGTTTGAAAAATCTGAACCGGTATTGTATCCAAAAATTCATAAATAATTTAAAACTTCTCCCAATTTGAATAAACTTTTATGTTAGTTAGAAAATGTTGTTCCTCAGGCTTCAAACTTCTGTACTTCAGGACTCACTTTCTGCAAAATCTTGCGTATGATATACAAATACAGTGCAATACAGTGGGTATTACAGTGGATAGAAATGTACGTATTACAGTGAGTAGAAATATACAGCAAAGTATTCAAGTGACATAAATTACATTTTATATTGTTTAAGTTTTTACTGCTGATTGAAAAAAAATTATAGTCTATCTGTGTAATATGAATCTTTGTTTTTATCAACGCGGCTTCATGACGCTTCATCTCTGAAAAACGAGCTGTTTCACACGTTCGAACATTTAACCAAAATGGGCATTATTCAAAATTTATGACATAAGTATGAATTTAAAAATGTACAATTTAATTCACAAAACACTTCAAGACTTTTCGTTTATTAACATAAAATTCACTACATTGGGTATGCAGTTCCTGGTTTGAAACAAAAATATCCTTATGCCAAAATGAAACAATACTTCGAAAGAAAACGAAATTCAGGTCCTTCCGCTCAAACTTTGGACCTAATTTGTTCATCAGAAGTTCTCAGGACTCGAGTTGGCTGATTACGAGGCAGCAATTCCAAGTCTTCGAACAATGGAAAATCAAGCGAGTTTCTGGCAGTGTTTATCTTTGACAAATAAGAGCGCGTTGTTGTGTGTCCTGGCCTGAGTTAGGCATCGTCCCAACACGCATACTGTGCGTGTGTAGCTCCTATATAAGTAGGGTGTTCAAGCTGTGGATTTTGTAGTCTTGTAAAGTGTTCATATCGTCATCCTTTGATCCTTTACTTGCCTAATTTAATGGGAATTAGCATACGAAACGATAAAATTCAGAAAAAAGTTATGAAGAGCACTCACTGATAATGTTTTTGCACCTTGCGCAAAATTTTGTTTAAAAACCGTGATTTGAAGCCATGAACTAGTCTCAAAATATGTAGTAACTAGTCCTGTCAAATTGCTGATCATTGAAGCACTTTTATCCCACCGTCATAAAAATGTCCTTTCGATCTCTTATTAATTATCTACAAACAAAACACATCTTACAAAAACTCTACAAAGGCATCTAAAACATAAAAATCACAAATACGTTCCTTTCAAAACATGTATTTGAAAAAGTTCATTATTGATTCTAATGAAATTGAACTCTACGGGGTAATAGAGATATTTATGTATTACAAACTCTCAGAAGTTGTTATATGTTCTGGCTTACAGCTATCATAGCTCTTTATGATACGGATTTTAGATTGCAAATGTTGATGCTAGTCACTGTTTTAGTGTCAGAAAAATCTTACGTTGGGAGTGTTTGTCTTGTACGTCCATGTTTAGCTACTTAATAAAGTTCTTGTATTCCAATGTAATAATTAATTGTTTAAAGGACCACTTGAAGTCACATGGATGCAACACAGTGACCGTAAAACAACTCCAGTTGGGTGCCGTTCACTCCAACGTTTTTTATAAATTATTCATTGCATAAAATATGCTAGTTATTGTACTCCGTATTCAATTTTTTCGTAAAATATTTTCACCTTTTCACACCAGTATAAATGAAGTAATATAATTACTATGTATATATAATTACTATATAAGTACTATCATGAGACAGTTTGCATCCCACTTCTATATGTACAGTTACGTTCTGTGTCTTTCCTTCATTATCGAAGCTGAAATTTCGTTTACACTGATCACAGAATATTTTTTGTTAATTATAAATATGATCGCAATATTATATTATTCAGGATTTAAAATCGAATTCAACTCCATCCAACAAAATTATTCATGTGAAATTAGGCACGCACGTTATTGAGATACAGCTAACAAACAATGCAGTATGAAAGGAAACGTTTTTATATCATTGTTCAATCATGTGAAAATATTGAATTGAATAAATGATATCTTATGTAAATGTGTGTTGCAATTCCACGTGCATAAGTCTTATACGTGTAGGATAAGATATACAATTTTTAATAATTTACAACATGTGTTATCTTTCCTGCAGAAAGCGCATTCACAAGTCACACTGTTACAGTGAATAATTGTGATTCTGTTATAAGGCTGCGTTTTATCCTCCTTATTTCCCGGCAGAAAAAATTGTCTCCTTTTTGAAGAACATCCTGGAGCGACTTTGAGTGCAAGCCGTAGACGTCAAGAGCTTCGTAGACGAAGCTAATTTGCTTCCAAGAAAGCCCCTGCAAAATGTCAAACGAAAATGCTGTGAAAAGTGTTGCAAAAAAATGATTACAAATCTGCTCTAAAAATTGAATCTTGAAATTGTTTTATGCATGAAATAAATTTAAAAAACAGGGAACTGTGGTGGTAATTTTGTGAGGCAAAGTATTCATAAATTATTGTCAGAAAACGAAGTGAGTCGAAAATTTTCCAATAAGATCTCATTCCAAAGATATAAAGTAAAGTCCACAGGAATATTGACACGATGTCTCTAGAGAAGTGTACTGAGTATTTACCTGAAAAGATGACCACTGGAGACGTTCAAGTTAATGATTCCTTCAATACGTGAGTTTCAGTTGGCATTATCTTCTAAATTTAACAAATTTAGCATTATATTCTAAATTAAAAGGCCCGAGTGGGGTTCCAGGACCCAGTTGCGACCTCGAAGAGAATACATTCTTTATTTTCATTTAAGAGTTATGATGAGCTCAACATATCTCCCTCAGTGCATCATTGTTTTTCTATTTAACAGTTATGCGCATCTGCGAAAGACTGCCTTCAATCACATCAGCCCAGCGTAATTCATATTATATCATATTACTGCCAGAGTTACATCGATTGGTTAGCTGCAAGAGAAAAAGAAAATTGTACCTAGGATATTCAGTTCACCAAAAAAGGCTGTTCAATGGGCGCACAAGTCGACAACCAGACAGAACAATGAGAACTAGTACTTCAATCACGCTAAAATTTAGGATTTTATTCGGCATCAGGACATGACTGTGCAATATTAGCTCCTGAATGTATTTTCTTTACCTCACAGTTTTTATGCATTATATAATAAAAACTGTCACAACACGACCTATAGACATGAAGCCTGACAAGAAAACCGCTTTAATTGTCAATTTTTAGATTATAATAGGGTGAATAAATAAATATTGTTGGCTAGCAATTGTCATTGATTACCATGAATATTTTCCTAAGAAAGTGAAGCCTGTTTCCTGTAAAACACATCCTTGGACACATACACATCGAGCACATGTTGAGTTTGCATTGGTGCCGGCAGAATTATTGTTTTGTTTGATACATCTATTTTTGGCGAGTGAGATTACCATACGATGCTTTTTATACCGATGAATATTGAAATAAGTAGTAGACTAATTGCCTTTTGTTATTGAGATGTGAATACTAAACTTAAAAAAGAGAAAAGAGATAATCACAGTTTACAATTTATTATCGAAAGCCGTCTTTCGTATTCCCAGGTCTCATTCAATTTCTATGATTATAATTACTTGATCAAATACAATAGCAATTATTTAGCTGATGCTTCCGAGTCCTGTAGTATTCCCTAACTCATTATGATGACAACCCCTGACACCAAACGAATTCAGTGCAACTAACGAGCATTTTCTTTCAATTTTTTGCAGGTTCCAGGCAAATTCTAGGCTCCATCGAGCCAACAAAATTTTCGCAGTCGCAGCCTTGCTTACGACATTTGCTCTGGTCCTGTACACCATTGGCATCCCAACTCCGTCCCTGGACTGGGACAGCCAAATTACCGAATACATTACCCGTGACAAGTCCAACACAGCGGGGATTATGGGACCTGGCTCTGAACGCCATCTGTACTCTCTCTCCCAACAGTTTATCGACCAGGTTAATGCAAAGACTATCCACTGGAAGGTAATTCTACGTAGATAACATAATTAACTTCTCATTTAAGATGTGTGACTTATTTGTTAGTGAAATGTAATTTAAAGTGACACAAATGACAAGGCTCTGCACTGAAAGCTGATTGATTACTCCTGTAGGAAGTGTCGTTCATTTTTTGATGAAATGTAAAATGAAAGTTCTACTAATATGAAGGCTCTTGATTGGAGATTCAATGCAATTTCCTTCTGTTTGGGGTAAATTGGATACATCAACAACTTTAAATAAATATTCATCAGTCAACGGTGATTCTACATAGATCAGGAACTTTATCTATCCTAAAGTAGATGTGTACAGTGTTGAATAGCAATCACTCTCTCATAGTCTAAAAAACACCATAAGCACATTAGCTATACTAACATGGTGTATCTTGTTTTAAAACTTATTTTAGGAAACAAAGCATCACTATAAGCAAGATTAAATAATTCTCTTCATCATATCATGTATACTTTCTTTCTAAACAGCAAAAATGAACGATCATCAATGTTACCATGTCCCAGAATTTTTTGTTGTATGTAGTTCTGGGAAATTGCTTTTCCTTGGACGAAAACTTTCCACTCTCTGGGTAATGATAATGAGCTTGTCGTTAATATTAATGGGGAGGAATTAGCTGAAGCTAGATAAAAAACTTTGGTGTGATTATTTTTGAAGCGTTGCTGCAAGATTCTCATATGTAGGCATAAGAACGACCACGTTGACCGAATTTGCACAAATTTGAAACATATTTTAGGAACATTTGCATTTCATGTCTTCCAAGTCTTAAAAATCGCCAGAGTACTTTAGGGAAGCTATACTAGTATTAATGGTGTGCATCTTTAATGATAGCATTAAAATTAGCGATAAATAACTCTAAGTTACTTCACTATGCTCATGCCAAAATAGTACCTGACAGCGATCTTAACTGTCCGACTTCTGTGCCGGAATAATATGAACCTTTTATGTTTTATATAAACTGCAAAACTCCGTAGCATGGTAACGGAAATATATTGACGATGATTACGATATGCCACAAAACTCCACTGGATGGTGGCCCTCGTTCAACATGAAAACCTAGTTTAGAATATTCGATTTTCACAGAGCTTCTATGTCATATTCAATTTCACTCAAACTGCTCATAATGTACAAAAAACAATGGAGATTGGCAGAAGACTTCTGCGCCAAAGAAATTTTCTCACGGAAAAATGTAACTCAATTTGAATGTTGTTTTATCTTCTTAGTAAGAATTGCAAAACTGTATTAAAAACAAAAGTTGCAATGACTTAGTTATGAATTCTGTGTATGTACAATAACCTTGTTATTTATTCTTTCATGGATCACAGGTTATTTATCCCATTAACAGAAGCATTAACTCCTATTCTTAGTTTTAGAAAGAGGAGTTAAAACAATATTCAGCTTACGGGAAACTTTTCGATATTTTAAATCTTCATCGCACAAAAATATCGTAATAATTTATTTCTGAGGCTGGCAAGAATTTTCCACCATGGACGTCAGCCGAGCGCCTGAGGAAGCTGCTGGGAAGCGGGAGGCGGCAGCGGCGTCGCAGCGACCTGCCTCTCAAAACACTGCCATCCAGTGAGCTCTTTGTGCTATTTTATTTCTTCAATGGATGTGATTATTGATTGATACTGAATGAATATTAAAATATCACCTGCCTCTCAGAACACTGCCATCCAGTGAGCTCTTTGTGCTATTTTTATTGCTTCAATGGATGTTTTTATTGATTGATACTGAATGAATATTAAAATACCACCTGCCTCTCAGAACACTGCCATCCAGTGAGCTCTTTGTGCTATATTATTTCTTCAACGGATGTGATTATTGATTGATACTGAATGAATATTAAAATATCACCTGCCTCTCAAAACACTGCCATCCAGTGAGCTCTTTGTGCTGTTTTTTTTCTTCAATGAATGTTTTTATTGATTGATACCGAATGAATATTAGAATATGAACTAACTTTTTATATTAACAGTAATACGAAATGATTTAAAATGTACCGTGTTTTGTGTGATGAAACCTGACTCATTCTTTTACTCAGCATGTGGTGTTCATTTTCGAATAGAATACATTGACTTGATTAACAAGTTTAAATGGTTCATTTTAATTTCATTCAAAAAGGCTTGTATATTTGCTATGTATGCTAATAACATTAACGAAGGACTCATGGACCACACAAGAAATGCATGTGATATCTACATTCATTCTCAATATGTCTTTAGGAAACAACATCTACTACAATAAGCTAGTGATGTAGTAGGTGTTGTTTTCTACCTACTACATCACTAGCTTGGTCGACTGGTGAGCGAATCTGCTTGTGAGCGGGAAGACCCGGGTTCGAATCCCGCTGCCGACATGGTTGACGCGGCTAGAAATACGGCATGGGACTTGGGTAAACAACCGAATAATTATCGAAGTAATTGTCCGACCCAAGAATGAGCCAGAAGGTTCGTTCCTATAGCCTCATTCTATTCTATTCTATTCTACAATATTTGTCCACAAAACAACATATACTACAAATTGTCTCTAGAGAAGAACATCTACTGCCACTATAACTCTAGAAAAAAACGCCTACTTCAATGTCTCTAGAAAACAACTTCTACTACAAAATATCTCTAGAAAAGAACATCTACTACAATATGGTTCTAGAAAACATCATCTTTCACAATGCTACCGTAAATAGGAGTACGGTTTACCACAAGGCTTGGCAAGGCACAAGGCAAGGCAAGGTTTACCACAAGGCTTGGCAAGGCACAGGGCAATACACGGTTTACCACAAGGCTTGGCAAGGCGCAAGGCAAGGCAAAGTTTACCACAAGGCTAGGCAGGGCACAAGGCAAGGCAAGGTTTACCACAAGGCTTGGCAAGGCACAAGGCAAGGCAAGGTTTACCACAAGGCTTGGCAGGGCACAAGGCAAGGCAAGGTTTACCACAAGGCATGGCAGTCCAGCCCTTCGTCTTAATGTTGAAGAATTTAATGTCATTATTCGACATCAGTTGATGCAAGAGTTAATAACCATGAAAAAGTCTCATTTCATATCTAAAAAGAATCCTTTTATAAACAACTAACATCGTAAAATATCTTATTGCTCAAATTCACCATCAATGATGGAAAGTTTTTATATTTTATGATTTTTTTTCGGATTTTTAGCTCTAATTTTCCATGCGTGAATTTCTTGTCTGGATTGAAGAAATTCGATTCAATTTTTTATTCGTTAAATGCTCCCGAATGCTTATTTTGTGTACGAGCTTTTTTCTATACGACTTTTTTATTCCACAAAAGACAGCAACAGGATTAAAGAAACGTTTCATAAATTATAAGTTTTGATTCGTTATTTACGTTGCATTATTACGTTATTTCAAACCATAAATACCCAACAATATTGAAGCACGATCACTGAGGATCAAATTTTCAAAAAATATTTCCACTTAATTTTAGTTACAAGTCTGCTCTGAAACTATGATAACATTATTCCCATCTCAGAGAGCAAGCATAGAAACTGGAAAAAGGTTCGAGTAAAAAGTTTGTCCATCAGGTTAGCCTGACATCTGTACTTCAGTTACTGCCGTTATTATTATCATTATTACTACTATATTCCTGGTTTAACAACCGCAGTCACTGCTACTATCATGGCTTGAATAAATTATTTTTGATTTGATATTAATTTATTTTATGCATTATTGTTGAAATTATTCAATATGAATTACTCGATTTGTGATGACGGTAACGCTGGCCGCTTACACTGCCATCTCTGATAACAGGTTTAATAAAAAAAACATATTGAATTATATGATTATTGTAGCATAAATAATTTTTACCTGTTTTTTACGTATCACAAATTGAGTCAAACGCTGAGTCTTTACGTGAAAAGACTTAAATTTTTCAATCAATGCTTCCTCGATCTCTAACACTAATGTAAAATTTATAGAAACTTCATCTCAAAATACTTTTTTACCAGCACATTTGACAACTGCAGTTCATGCAAAAAGACTGTTGGTCTCGCTACCCATGGCTTCTAGCATGAGAAAATATACTTCATAATACAAACCATGTTGCTGAAACAAATCATTCAAACAGATTTTTACTCTTAATCATCGCAATGCAGACTTACAGATAGATTGAATGGAAATTCTGCCGCTCCAACTACACTTGCATTTCCCCGAGTGCTCAGTACTGTGCAAAACAAACGAACCCTAGGGGAAAAAATAGTCAGTGCCGATATCGAAAAGCAATAAAATTGGCGTTCCATCCAAAATACTGAACATGGAGCTTAATATCGCCCAGCGCCGTCTTCTGATATTCCTATTCAAGCGCAGACGTTAAAACTAGAAATTTAAAAACCTTGGTGAAAATTCACCAAGCGAAGATATTTTGTGGACTCTGAAAAGAGACCCACCACGAACAAAGAGCGAATACTTTTCGGTAATTTGCAGCCTCACCAACAGTTGATATTTGCAGTCTTGATTTCACTCTTCATTTGAAGAATTTTGTTAATGATATATTTCTGATTTTCGTAAAAATTTTCCGTTCTTGAAAGTGGCAGAGCAATATGTTTTCATCAGCTTCAGTATATTCAGTCAATAATAAGAAAGTGCTCTCACACATTTTATCATTTGAGATTAAGTTTAAACATTTTCTAACCTGAAATGCTGCAGTCAATTCGATCGGCATCCATTTTCATATGTAAAACTTTTGTGAATTTCTCTGCCTATTCAATATTAAAACTTGTGAACGCTTGACTCGAGGCAAAGAACGAGTAGGATTTTGAAAGGTGGGCACATTTGCTGAAGAAACATTATACTAACTCTCATAACTTCAACTAAAATTCAACCCAGAGCTTTAATACGTTTAACTGCTACATTTTTCCCAAAATTTACACAGCATGACTGTGAAATTACAATAGGTTATCGATCACCATTCATTTCTCATTTTGTACGCCAAAATATAATTTAATACTGCAAGTATAATAACTCAGTTTTTAGGAGTATGCATCGACTCAGAGGCTCTCAGGGGCCCTTTGAATGCTGTAATATTTAGATTCGAAAGCTTTACTTATTTGACTTTCTCTAACTTGTAGAGTCTCCCAACATACCAGTAAATTTTGACGCTCGAGAGCAGTGGCCAGATTGTCGTTCTGTCAGGGAAATCCGGAACCAAGGCTGCTGTGGATCTTGCTGGGTAAGTCACTGGGTTTTTCAGTTCTGAATTTTTTCATAAATGTTCACATCGAAAGCATATTATTCCCTAATTCATCCCCAATGGTCATTTAATTGTAATATCTGTAGTTAGTGTCCCAATGGCCATTTAATCTGTAGTCAATGGCCACTTTGAAATTAGTTAATTTGGAAAGTGTTGACACAAATTCTTTCTTTTGTGATTCGTTATTTGATTATGCGATCAAATAACTAAATTGGTTGTATCCGAGGAGACCAAAATTGAAAAAATTATCAATGTCCCCTGAGTTTTTCTTACATATTATCATTCAGAGGGAATGATAAAATTATACAGTTATATACTCTTCGTCACGCGGTTATATACTCTTCGTCTAACTTCTGAAAGTGACGGCAATTTCCAAGAAAAATTGCATCAAATCTATTGATTTGATTTTTACCAAGTATAACGTATTTTTCAAAGGAATACATAACTATAATAAGTCACGAGACGAACTGCGTTTCATTACAAGATGCACCAATTCTTTCTCTTGTAGGCATTGAGCGCAGTGGAAGTCATGTCAGACCGACAGTGCATCATTGCTGGCTCTGAGTTCCGATACTCAGCACAAGACGTGGTGTCGTGCTCCCACATGTGGGGAGTCGGCTGCGACGGCGGCACCTCGAGCGATGCTTTCCACATGTGGATGAGCCGCGGTGTAGTGTCTGGGGGCTCGTTTAATTCCAGTGAGGGATGTCTGCCCTACCTCATCTCTGAGTGTCCACCAGACAACCATGGCCAAGTTGATGACACTCCAGAGTGCGATCCATCTTGCCGTCCCGGGTACAACCTCACATACGAAGAAGACAAGCACTTTGCTTCGGAAGTTTACAGACTTCTTTCAGAGGAAGATATATTGCAAGAAATCTTCGAGCGCGGTCCCATGACAGGTCGATTTAGTGTGTACGAGGATTTTTACAGTTACAAGGAAGGTGTTTATCATCATGTTGCTGGAAGCTTTCAAGGCGATCATATTGTGAAAGTTATGGGCTTTGGAGTTGAAAATGGAATGCCGTACTACCTTTGCGCCAATTCGTGGGGCTATGAATGGGGTGATGGAGGATTCTTCAAAATTGTGCGAAAAGAAATTGATCCTTACATGAGCACGGGAATACCACGTCTGAATTCAAGCAATGTTGTTGCTTGAATTAGTTATCAGGAAATAAAAATTTTAGCTCTATGAGAACAGGACACAGCCGCTTAATAGAACCTGGGTACATGTCAGTGCACCACTCGCTCAAGTGGAATATAGGTACCATTTGCATTGAGTTAGCACAAGAAACTGTTAATACACTTCTACGTGAATGAAAATAGCATGTATTTGTTTATATTGATAAGAGAATTCATGTAATAATTTGCTCCCAATATATTTCATCTATTCTGTTGAGTAATTCTTAAATTACCATTAGGCCAGTTTTGAAAGAGTCGACACTATTGGGGATATTTTTAATAACGGCTGGGGATCACATGTTTGTATTACAAGGAGCCTCACAAATAGCAGGAAATTTAGTGCACTTTATTCAATTGTTAAAAATAGAAATCAGTTATCTTTAAAGTCTTTGATGAAAACGGAATGAGGAAATTTATGTCAGGCAACTTTTTTAGCTCACTGATAAAGCCAAATATGATACCATAGATGGGGAAAAGCGTCTGCAAAGCACATAATATAAGCCTAAAATTTCCTGGTTTTTTGTGAAGTACTGTAATACTGGCAGCGTGTCTACGATGAATATATTTTACCTCTATGGTGTTTTTTGTTTCCTTAAATTTGGTAGCATTCCAGTTAGCCAAGTATTAAATTCTTTAATACATTTAAAGAATACCATCAATGACAAACGACAACGTTATGTCGGCCTACAATTTACCACACGAAAAATTTGTCTGTAGTTTACAACTCCGGTGTTAGAATCGTATCCATGATTCTAATTCAAGTCTAGAAAGCCAGCTGAAGTGTCTCAGACCTCAGTTTCAGTAGCCTGTAGCGCTACCTTACAACCTAATCAGTAGAACTTCCTAGGCAGTGTAATTCGGGCCAGCCAGCAAATCTTCATCAGAAGCGGTGACGTTGTGAGACAAGACTCAGCGAACGACTGCGTTCTCAACACGGCCGTGTTTGTGGCGAAGAATGCGTCAGGGAGGAAGGATTGTGTGCAGTCTTTTTCGTCTTTTCATGCAGTTTTCAGGAAGGAGTGGCACTTGGATATTGCCTCGCCTGATCGCTCTGGTATTGCATGTATCTGCTTGGCGAGCAATGTGTTATGTCAGAGGGGACCGTCATCTTGCAGATCATCATCATCAATATTTTGTAGTGATCATCATTTTACAGAGTTTAATATTTAGGAAAGATCTTCGTTCTTGTTGGCTTGTCTTGTATAACACAGTTTGGGACATCCCAGTTTAATTATCGTAGGCATTTTAGACGAAAAACATTACACGACATTGCAGACAGTGTTTTCACTCGTATTCTTGAGATTTCCAGCCACTGCTCCAACGATTAACAACACTGGCACAGTCATTATTTCCCGCGCTGATCTTGATTCATTTCACATCTTGCTCATTTTATTTGTTTCCCCCCAACCAAATAACAGCCTTGGTTAATTACACTCCTACGACATCCCTCTTCCAACTCACCTTCCTAGTCCAACATCCCTCTCCCAACTCACCTTCCTAGTCCAACATCCCTCTCCCAA
>VCRD01002578.1:17639-34566 GCA_006783055.1 Trinorchestia longiramus
TTAATGTTGTTGGGATCTTGTCCATCTTTTGCATTTTATTTCAACATTGTTGGGAATCATTCCTCTTTTATTGACGACTGAAGCGTTCAATTGACAATGGTTGAATATTATTATATTTTGTTTTAACATTGCTGGGATTTCCTCCATCTTTTATTGATACTTTACGTTTAATTGGAAATGATAAATAGTCATCGCCTTATGATCAGAGTCAATCTCGTGATCAGGCGGAAATAATTAATTGAGTAACCTCGAATGTTATATGAATAGTCAGAAGAAAAGAGCACGTGAATATTCCAAATGACCAATTTCGTTTCACGATTCTAGAGTTACAGTTACATACTTGATGTCCTGGCATAGCGAGAAACTTTCGTCTTTCGACTTCGTAAGTTCTCGACCTAAGAAAACAATAATATATTTTCTGACGATTTAATTCATAAGAATCCTTCCGCATAGCTAAGGGTAATTATGCTCGTCCACAATATTAAATACATGGTGTACACAATGACAGTCACGAATTTCGTGTTTGCATTTGCTAAGACTTAACTCGATCATTATGGACAAAAAAATACACAGTGTAACATTGAGAATACAGCAATACGGATGAAGACTTCTGCCATAGGCTCTGTCAAATCTCGACTATAACTTTATATAACACACAAAAAAATTATTATTCGATGTCAGTTCAAAAAAATGAGAAAATCTCCGCTTCGGGCATGTGATACTCCTAAGCTAGACATAATAATTTCTGACACTTCATTTACATATTTAAGTGAGCAACGGTAATCGTTACATATTTTACATATTAAGAAACAGCTTTTAGCTGCAGAAGTTTCGTTACTCGGACGATTGTCCTACAATATTTACTTTTGCAGGCGGGTCAGTGTGGTTTGGGGTATCCGTTACACATGCAGCAATGCCGAGTCAAAGCGGCAACTCCAACTCACTACGAAATTACAGTAGATCTGATGTAATGAAAGACATTTCTGCAAAATGCTAAATGAAGTTCATCTCACATCGAAAATTTCTCCTCATAATCTTCAACTGATCAGCAGGTAAACGATAAAGAACTTTTGCATTTCTGCTAAGTTTAGTTACCTCAAGACTCACATAATCAACACACAATACAAATATTCTCACGGACTACCCCACTGCCCTTATACCTGTCTAATACATGTTTAATTCTGCCTGTTTTGAATTGATGAAATAATTCTCTGCTTTGACGGTGTTAAATAATTAATCACAAAATCACGACATTAATAAATGCGATAATGGGTAAACGAACAAACACAATATTTTAAAATAATATCACTCAATAGCTTATTAAATTATAAAGAACCAAATAGATACATATCAATAATTTACCTGTTTGCAAGCACAAAATAATTAAGCATTACACGTAAACCAACACCTGTTGGCAGTAACTTTGCCGTGCCTTTCGATCGTAGCTCTCCTTACATACTCAATTACATCCTGGGTTGACATTCTGATTTACCAGCGTCATGTACTTGACAGGTTGAACATATTCACGTTTTATCACATAGAAAATTTCTAGTTTCCGTGCATCCACATTCACCAATACTTATCATTCTGTTGTAAATACATGGAACTCTAATTCGAAATCATTGCCGAAGCATTAATCATCTCACTACTCGTGTTCACATGAACACGGAATTCTCTCACTGTTAAATTCAAAAACCTTATGATGTTATCACAAATGCGTTGCTATTGAGTGAAACCCTCGTAACCTTAGTAAATTAAAAGACTCAAACTTTTTTTTTACTCTATGTGATTAACATATTCAATTATTTCGGCATCTCGATCACCTTCAATTGGTGGAAATTATTTGGAAGAATTCACAACTGAAAAAATTTCTTACCACATTTTGCTTGACCCTCACAAAATAATCATTCTCACGGCAAAGGTATTTCTTCACGGCCTAGTGCAGTCTCGTCCCTTTCTCTCTTAGCAGTAATTAAAAACAAAACATTACTTCCTCCAATCTACAATACCCTCTTGCCCCTTCTCAATCGACTTCGAAATTCAACACAAATGAAATGGATTCAAATACTAATTCCGCTATCACTGATCACTGAAGCGAAAAAAATTTCAACCACGACTAATTCCCCTCTCACTTAACAATGAAGCAAAGCAAATCTTTTAACCACGATTCACTCCTCTCGCATTTAGCAGAAGAAACAGCAATAAATTTTGTAGAATACGTTGAAATTTGTTTTCCCATAACTCCAAGGAATTTAACATTATTTGGGCTTTTACCCTTTCACATGAAATTAACGATGAAACTGAACTTTATTTTTCAAAATGCTGAGATTTGCACTCTATACGCAAAATTTAATTCCGATGGAGTCTTAACTTACATAACACACAGATAACTTCAACGCGAAATCAGAAAATATAATTATGCGTTACCCCAATTTGTCAAATAATGAAACGTAAATTCAAATGCATGCACAACATTGTTCCACAGTTTCCTGGAAGTGAAAAAAAAACTCCCTAGAAACGAACAAAATGCTGCTCCTTGGAAGAAAAAACTTCCAAGAAACATAGGAGATACAATTTTCCTCTCATTTGCCATCAAAAAAGTACATATTGGGAAACCTTTTACTGCCGTAGGGCTTTAGAGTTCTTAGGGTGTGGCGGTACGTGTTTTTTTCACACAATTAATTTAATGCAACAACACACACCGCACTAGAGGGACTCTAATCCTCTGAATACATGATATGTTAAAAGATATTCCCAGTACTTCTTTTCAATGGCAAGATGAGGGTAATGATACACTCAGAAAATTTTATACATGGTATTCTAAAATTCACGAAATGGGAGCTGTGAGTCATCTACCACATTTTGGTATACGAACTGCACATGATATCCTATTTGAATAGTGGACTATTACAGATCAATCACATACCTGATAGCTGAGTAATTAAATGATCACACGGAGCAATTAAGTTAAATTAATGGCGTTCAAATTAAATTACAAAGTTTACCCTGCCGCTACTCTCGATCACATAGACAATAATAATATTAACTTGCCCTTATGCTGGAGATTCGCTGTTGATAATGGGTTACAATGTTAACACTCGCGATATAACACCTTGAAGAAGCCGCTAATTTTCCCTCTTATCACGGTGCCCCCCTTATTTCCCATATGCCCTAGGGGCCTAGACTTAGATGTGTGTTCCCAACACCCTACATTGTCGATGAGATCTAGTTCCCAAGTCCCCCTATTTCTCGCTTCATGGCCTTCTTATACAAGCTTACCCTTTTTTTTGTTATTCATTTCTACTTTCTGTCGCAGCGTCTCAATCTCCCTACCTCAGCCGCTCTGTTGTGCCTATGAGTCAAAGTCTTGTGGAGCTCAGCATATTTCTCGAGCTTTGCTAACCGACCGTTAAGCGTTTGCTTACGCAGCTGTACCGACTGCGTCCTGTAGTCAAACACATCTAACGTAGCTGTCGATACATACATTTTACACATCGCCCCGATACATGAAACCTTATGCATATATCATAAATCTCATGACAATAATGCAAGTGAAACCATAAATAAAATGAGCATTAGTTTCGGAATCTTGTTTTATGAAACATTCGTGAATTATTAACTTCAGTAATACAGTTTTATTAGTTCTATTATCAATCTGTCGTCCTATGCGTATCCCATCGTCCGTGAGAACGATCTTCCATTGTCTCAAGACTCTGGTGAAATTTTTCCCCCTGCTGTGTGCATGCAAGCGAAGACAGCTACCCCCCCCCTCTTCCTGCTACGCCTGTCATCTGCTACCCTGATTCTTTAGATTTTAGTTAGCTGTACTTCAAGACGAAATCTGAATGTTTAGCTTTGTTGCAACAAAATACCCTCACTTGGCAAGTCTGTGCGTGAGGCTATGTGCCAGGAGTTTATGGACTCAGTAAGGAGCAAAATGGGACATTAAAAAACAAGGGTTATTAGACTTAAAAATTGTGAGAAGAACCATACACAACAGTCAGTAAGACTCCATTCACAAGAGTCGGAAAACTCATTTCCAAGTGTCGTAAAATCTATTCTAGCCCCAAGGTTCTATCAGGGAATAGCTTTAAACTGTTGTCCGACCATTATTTAACCCAGTAGTCTTCAAACTTTTAACCGCCGTGACCACCTTTAAAAGATTTTATTTATTCTACACCCATTATCTTCAAGTAAATAAAGAATATAATATAAATATAAGAGAAAAATTTAATATATATAAAAAATCAGGTATAATGTAAAAAAAACAAAAGTCCACTAAACTATTAGTGGCATTAAATAATGTCACTTGTATTTAATTAATGGGATTGATGCGCTTGCATTTTCTTACACAGGTCAAATCTAGGCTCTATTTTGTTAATGTTGGTTTAAATATAGTTTCAATATTTACTAAACTAGATCGATGTTTTGTCTTGAGATTAGTTAATGCCGGAAAAGCCCTTTCACACAAATATGTTGACGCGAAAAGTAGAAAAGTATCCATTGCAAGTCGTGACAAGTTTGGATATTCAAATTTGATGCCAACGCAAAACGAATTTAGACTTATTTTAGCCAACATAGTTTTTAGAGAAGAATCAAGAAAGTTCTGCAACTTTTTCCTGTGCCTATAGTGTGAGATGAAACTTTTTGACTTTAGCATCAAATGCATTTTCGATCCAATCAAATCGGCTCATGTCTGATTCTTGAAGACAATATCTTTTAAAATTTTCCCCTAGGCTTAACCAGTTCTTAATTATAATTGGTTTGATTATTGCAAAATTTAGTTAGTTTTCGATGAGTAACTCTTCCAGACATGGAAACAACTCACATGAACTGCATTTTACATTCATCAACCATAAGATACCTTTATTCAGGAAAGCTTGAATTTTTGAAGTTATTGGAAGAACATTTGTATTTTTGCCTTGTAATGATATATTGAGGTCATTAAGCTTGTCAAGAATATCTGATCAATAATAAAGTTTGGAAAGCCAATTTTCGTTTTGGAAATGTTTCACCAAATATAATTAGTTACCAGATAAAAATAACATGCCAATTTTTTTAAAGCAATCAGCATTCTTAAAGCACAACCTCTTAAAACCCATCGAATGTCAGTCTGAAGCAGCTGGGATTCAAAATTTGAACCCATTTCTTTGCACAAATTTGTAAAGAGCCGAGTATTAAGAGCACAGGTTTCGCTGTAATTAATTATATTAACTGAATCTTGTCACACTACACACAACTCTTCGTTACTGTTTTTCGTTTCTAGCACATCCCAATGAATAAGGCAATGAGTGAATGTTATACCTTCATTGCATTCAGACCTGACTTTATTGTGGAAACCAACATTCTTCCCTGTCATTGCTACCCATACCTTCCCCGTACTCTTCAGTCTCTTCCTAGCCTAGCGTCCAAAATGGAAGAAAACATTGAAAGTGAATCGCGTGTGTTCGAATGCCTGTCCGTCACTTGCACACCACTGCGTACAGAGCGACAAGTGGGAGAGGTGAGGGGGTGAAACTCGAAACCTAACCAGTGTCCGAACACTCAAAGCCACCTGTCCGAACAGAGTCGTATCTTAGAAAAAAATCATCCCATCTCAGCAACACTCGTCACTGGGACTAGCTAGAGTGGTCAAAAGGTCAAAATATATAAGCACCAATCGATTGAGTACGGTTAGTACTCTTAGATGTTGGTTAGTGTGAATTTATACTGCACGTATTTACCGTGTAATTGTAATGTAAACAAGACCTATTTTTTTTCTGAAACCCCTGGATACATCGATAGGCGCTGTGGCGGACCTCTGTAAATTTTACAGTGTTTTCCAGAGATAATGACTGTACCAATTTATAGAGCCTTTTAGTTATAATGACTGTACGAAGTGAAGAGTTGCACCGGCTAGGAAATCGCACTCAACGTGTCTGGGAAAAATGCTTTATATAAATATGATTTAATGTTAATTTGCAATTAACATGACAAAATACTAAGCTGAAAGACATCCTAATCATTGAACATGTTGACAGAAGGCTTGCTAGTGAGAGAGAGCTGTCAGATTCTCATGCAACTGAAACTATGTTCAACCGGGCTGGAGAGTGCTGAACTGAACGTCTGACGAAAAGTGACTGAGTTTATGTTTCTACAATTATACAAATTTATCCACCTCTGCCGTAATAATTGCGGCGTAACTGACCGAAACGGATGTATATTTATCTTTATTGATAGTCAACAATTTGATATTAGTTAATATTAGTTTCAGTGAAGTTTTCATCATAGTCCAGCTTAGAGCTAAATCTAGTGCTTTTACATTTTGCAGTTAAGTTGAGACAATGGTTGAATGGGAGTAGGTCCAAAGCAAGAAGTTAACATCTCGAAAGTTCCAACGTTGCTCACTGCTGGGTTCTTAAACACAATTTGTAGTATGTATAGTTTCGGTTTATATAAGTAAATTACTATACATATATGTAGTATAGTGTTTTAATTTACCATATATACCATGCATAGATAACTATATACATATTTAAGTCATTTGTTTTACCTAAATCGGGGCTGAAAAATCTAGCAGTGTAACGCTGCATCCGAACTACACTACGCAGCCTGTGCTCTGTTTGTACCTGTACTTGATGCACACGGCGTGTGAACATCCTACGTACATGTCTACGAGCTTTCGTACATGTGTATTGAAACACCGACATGAACATAGCTCTTTTCATGTTTACATGGCTTCACTTACATCTTAGTACCGTACGAAATGTGAGTTTGAAAGAGTTCCCACAAATCTTTTCGTCGATTTTGTATCTCTATAAATTTCTGATGCAATTTTTTGCGTTAGCGGTGAGAATTAAATGAATCGTTTAGATAAATTAAGAAATAGATGTCTTAAGGATAGAATTTAACAATGCTATTAGTTGGAGATGTGTGTAAATATATATATATATATATATATATATATATATATATATATATATATATATATATATATATATATATATATATATATATATATATATATATATATATGAATATATAGAAGTTAAATAAAAATAAGAGAAACTGTCTTTTTCTGTTTACATGGTCATCGAAATTAGATATGAAACATAGATTTTAAATATTAAACGTAACATTTTTAATGAGACTTTTTCGGGGTGGGGTGGACAGCTTCTGCTTAATAACTGCTAGGGGTGGACATTAAAAATGGTTAAAGACCACTGAGCTATAGTTTTGGAGCGGAGGGGTTTAATAAAGAGAGACAAGCAGAACAAAGTCTTTTCTTTATTTTTTATGTTGACGACTGAGTGAGCTGCAAAAAGTTTATAAATGTTGCCATGAAACCTTAAGACAAACTGAGTGAAGCTTCGAATTGTTTTCACTAATGTATACTGGGCTTAACTTGTGAAAATGAACAATTACAACATAAATATTGAGGTATATCTTCCTCATTTAAAGTTAAATGAATATATTTCCTGTGTTTGAGTCTGTGCGTGTGCCTGTCTGCGATTGTGGTGTGTACCTTGCTAATGCTAGCACAGTGGTGTATGTGTATGCTTGTTTCCGTCTTGAGGGTATGTTCGCATTAGTTGTGATTGCTGGATGTGGTTGGGAGGCATTTGTGTAGGAATTTATGTTTCTGATGGTTTATAGAGTTTGCTAAAATTTGTCTTGTGGTCTTGTGATTCGACGAAATTTTTCCAGTTTTCTATTTGCTTTTTAGTAATTTTTCCCGTGATTTGTTTATTCAGATCAAGGATGTGTCGTGTGGTTTGGTGAGAGTGTGGAGTGGGTGTATTTCTGAGATTGTTACATTCTATGATTAGTCTATATACTTCATGTGAGAAGTTTGGGTTATGATGCTCTCTGTTACCTCTAGGAATGTGGTTTTTGTCAGCTTATGTGATGAAAGCGTTGAACTCTGCTACCGTTTGATTTATGTCATTTATGGGGTTGGTGTTGAGTGCTGCGAAAACTTGTTCTGTTTGTTGGAGAACCTTTCCCAGTTGGCTTTTTGTAGTTCCTGTGTGTTTGTCTGGGATGGGTGGTGATGTCCTTGCCAGTGTCTACTGTGACGGTAATAGGGACTTCGTTTTTTTGTATAATAATATGTACCTTATCAAGATGTAAAATCCACCAATAGTATTCACACTTAAACACGCAGTAACTTTTATTATCATATTCGTATTCTTCATTTGCTTCGTGTTCTGCTTGTGAAATCAGATGGATTGTTTTTTTATAATTTTAAGTTGAACAATTATAAACTATGAATTAACTTGGAACGTCAAATGTGCGTTTCATCATGTACAAATATATGTGTATGAAGGACGGTTATGATTTTTTCTCCGTTCGATGGCCATGTATGTAAATAAAATAATTATTGATGTTAATCAGATATGTTAAATCATAAATGGGTAACCCATTAACAATCACACTATGTTAAATCACATGTCAAATAAAAAAATGCATGCTGCATACCTCAACTATATGGTAAGAACATTATTTTCGCATACGCGAATTATACTTATGTTAAAAAGACTTTTCTTCCGTGCAAATTTATTCATTATCTTTTTTCCTCATGCTCTGCACTTTCTATAAAAGAAAAATACAAATAACATGCAAAAAGCAAATCTATTCAGAAGTTTTAAATTTCTGCCTGGTGACACAATAGCTCCGACAAGTGAAAATTGTCTTAAAAACAAGCGTCCACTTGTAAAATGAGTTAAATGACAAGTTTTGCTGATTATAAATATAAAATCGTGAATAGAATTCACAGTAGTATATCATTTCGTCAAGTTATTAGTCTGATCCGATTTCCCATGCCGGCTGAACAGTCAAGCAGAGGAAACATCTAAAAATTTGAGGAATTTGCTAAATGTTCCTCAAAAATTGCATGACGAAATGTGAGTCCTGCAACGCTATCACGTACAACAATGAAATACTTCTGAACACATGGATACGTTTGACCTGGAGAAATACGTTCCACAGAGTTAAATTTCCATAAAAATTATGTCCATATTCCATTATCTGTAGGTGGAAAAGAATATTGAGAGTGCATGTTCAGTTATTAATGGAGACTACATGTAATAAAAATCACAATGTAATGGACATTAATATTTGTAGTGCAATTCTGCTGCATAAGTTATTAACAAAAATTACAAATCTCAGCAATGTTTCACCCGTGATGAGTCAGAACTGCTTTGGGTGAAATGGTCAGTGCCTCCATATTTTGCTGTAAAGAGTTTCCTCAGTTTCAAGTTAGTAAGGATACAGTAACCCTGCTTTTGGGCTATCACGTTGCTGCACCTGACAAAGTGAAACCTCTGTTTCTACGTATCGCTCAGAAAGCCTTACCATTGGCGCATAATAAGGCACATTAATGAAAAAGTTCGGTTAACGAAGAATAAATACATTTCCTGTGTGATTAATATGCAGCGTCACTTTGGTCAACTGGTAAGCGAAACCGCTTACGAACGGAAATAACTGCGTTCGAGCCCCTCTATCGCTGCCTCGTTCTATTGTATTTATTCGTCTTATCCGTCTATCCGTCTATCTATTGTATTTATCCGTCATTTTCACAATGATCTCGACAACAAAGCCATGTTTTAAATTAAGCCTCTGCATTTGATACACGCTTCGCTGATCAGCATCCTCACATACAAGTGGCATTTATGACAAGTATTCTAAGGATACAATTATTGTATCATTTGATTTTGGTTTGAAAGGTTTACATGAATTGGTGTTAAAGGAAACATATTGTCGCAAAATAGTTAAAACAAGCTATACATTCAAGATTTGACGAAATGTGATGTAATTCACAACACAAACGCTAAAAATCGTAATTTGACCTGATATTGTATATGTATGGAAGACTTGATAGTAACCTACAATTTAAAAAAAAATAAAAATACTTCTATTTGTCGTGAACGTAAATGACTTTGAAAAATATTTTAATACGTGAATAGTTAATTCATCTAAGTTAGACATGGTTGTTACTGCAAAAATTTCCTTCCGTACCCCCCAGCACCACTTCTGTAAACTGAGCATCGAAAAAGTTAAATGTGATGATGAAGAATATCCTGTCGGGCCCACAGATGGGTGCTACTGCTGCTTTCCTCCGGCACCCGAGTCATGAACAAGACGCATAACCAGCACAACTTTGTTGTTCAGCATCTGGACGAACACACGTAAACCTATATTAGTTTACAACAGCCTGACGAGCACACCTAGATCTACATTAGTTTACAACAGCCAGATGAGCACACATAGACCTACATTAGTTTAGATCTAGACGAGCCTGCATTATTCAACAACATCAGGACGATCACACTATTCTTTTTTTTAGAATAAAATAGAATAGAATGAGGCTATAGGAACGAACCTTCTGGCCCATTCCTGGGTCGGATAATCACTTTGATAATTATTCGGTTACCCAAGTCCCTTGTCGTAATTCTAGCCGCGTCAACCATGGCGGCAGCGAAATTCGAACTCGGGTCTTCCCGCTCGCAAGTGAATTCGCTCACCAGTCGACCAAGCTGGTGGTATTCAATGGACGGTTACATCTAAGATTGCATTACATTGAGATTTGAGGACAAGATCCTGACTTCCATGAAGAAGGTGTCACTTAACGTGAATTGTGTTTCATACACACCACCAAGCCTCTATTTGGAATGTTAAAGAAATTGTCAATCGTAGGTTCCCATCTAGGTAGTAGCTCATCTGGGTTTTAATCTAGTTCTACATTGTCTGCAAAATTCAATCTTTTAGTTTTAACCACTTTGTGCATGCATGTTTTTCTAGAGTTAAACCTCACAATGAATTTGATTTAAACCATTGGATCCGGCAAACATAATTGAACATGAACTCAAATGATGTTGACCCTCCATGAATGAACATGTACTTGTGCTGTAAAGTTATTAGATCAATGAATGTGCGATTAAAATACATTCGGTTCCACCATGTGTGTTGCATGATTTTTCGCTTAAATTTTCAGTTTCTGAAATACAATTTAAATGTTTACGTGGATTCACTGCAGGTACGAATGCTTCTATGTTTGAAATTGAAGAGAATCTTCTAAATCAATGAATTTTTGTTCATGGATTCTATCGTGGGAAAATATAACATTTTCACCTACCAGCGTTACAGTACTGACTACAGCCTGGGAATGATAATTTTAATAATAATTTGTTCAATGACTTGCATTAAAGTGATGTACATGTGTAGGAGGGTTTCAAATTAACACTGCCAGGAAAGTTTCCCTGAATGATATTATGCAAGTACTCAATTTTTCAAAAACAGATAGACATAATAAAACCGCAACTGTATAATAAGTAGCTTAGGTTAAATAAAAAGCTTAGCTACAAAAAGAAGCTAGGTTACACTGATTACTCAAAAACAGATTGGATTCAAGATAAAACGTAGCTGTCATGTAAGCCTCCTCAAGTTTTTTGAAGAAATCAACCGCATCTACAACTGCGTAAAAGTCATAAAATTCATATACGACAACTCAAAAAGCCTTTGATAAAGTTCCCCACGAAAGACTCTTGGTCTACGGGAAAGCTCATTGAATACAATCTGACTCTCGATGGATACGAACTGGCTCACTAATCAAGCCAGTGATCTAACGCATCAGCAGTCCCCCCGGGAGTGTTTTAGGCCCGCTCCTCTTCATCATCTACATCAACAACCTCTGTCGTAGAGCGTTCACCGAGAGAGACAGAGTAACCGGTTTTTTTAGACCTCAATCGTCCACTGCAATCGACTGAAACTTGGCAAATGAGCTTCAAAATTTTAAATGTTTAATAATACACGTTGACGCTAAGAACCGGTATTTCCAACGCACGATCAATGATACGCCTATTGAAGCAGTGCAACAAGTGGAAAAAAGAGTCAGAAATACAAGCAGGTTACTTGGTTTCATTGTAAGGAACTCTGAATAGAAGTCAAAGAATACAATATAACAACTCTTTAAAGTGCTTTTCCAGCTACATCCGAAATGTGCAGGGCTATCTGGTCTTACACGCTATGACGAAACATTGAAAAAATAAAAAAACGCAGAGCAAACCAACTATAAGAATGTCTGAAATCTACAATCTCAAGTACGAAAACCGTATTCGGCAGCATGCACTCATTTTCCTAGCATAAAAAAGGCATGAAGAACAACTCATTAATTATGAGTATCTCAACAACCTTAACGATGTTACTCTGGAAGGATTTTTACGATAACGTGCTAACCAGAAGTGACAACCAAAAATTAATAATAAGAAACTTCAAGACATCTCAGGCTCGAAACTTCTTTCCGTTTAAAATTGCAGACACTAAAAACCAGCTGCTCGAAGACATCGTTTCTTGTGGTACCATGAACACATTCAAAAATCGTCTCAACGAATATTGGGTTAGGAACATCCAATATTGTAGGGTACTGATTTTATATCTGTGAGGCCTAATGGCCTGTATATGGTTGCAACACATGAATAGTGTGTAGAATTGCAGAAAACACATAGCGTACACTTTCTGCAGACAGCTATAAATTCAATTTACATTATAACAAATTCCCAAAAGAAGAATTATTATTCGATGACAGATTTGTGGAACGTATGCCAAAAAACATTGCATGATATATTTAATCACTGATTTCGGCAGAGTTATGTTTTTCCTTTCAAACGTTCAAATCACAACTCTATTCACTGAATACATATCATTTCAATGCTGTTCAAGCAGAAATCTTTGATAGAGTATATTAACATGGATTATCGAATCGATATTCACCATTTGCAAGAATTCACACAGCATTGCACTTCATTGGACCCGTTATCATTGACTTGGGTGTGTCATGTCGTTAGTTGCCATGTCACCAACAACCCTGCAGGAATTCAGGCCACATGTGTGTGTCCTATATTAATATGGTGTCCGACTAAGTGAAACGAGGACTAGCTGGAAGCTTTTGCTGACTCGGTCGTATTATGTTCGATCGGGGTCAGGACTTTATCACGTGGCGACGACATTTCGGTCACCTCCGAGGCCTTGATTCGAAGGCGGACTATACTCATTCGAAGTGTAGTCGTTGGCCTGTCAGGTTCTCCTAATTCCTAATTCCTTTATCCCTTAATTCTCATAAATTGCCATTACCAGTTAATCAGCTACATCGTTGCACTTGGCTTAGCTTATCTGTATTGTTCTACAAGTTTACTGTATCATCTTTATAATAAACGATTGGAGACGTTCCAGCTCGTTCTTCCCTGCAATAGCTGCAAGGAGGAGGCTAGAATCTCGGTTCGGTGGTACGCTTCTAGGCACAAACCACATCAGGTACAGATTTACGATTTATAGAATCTAACTGGAAAAAAGCACCCCGATAGGTGCAGAATTGCAAAAAACAGTGTATGGTACCGCTAGGCACCTATTACTTCATTTGGCATGATAACAAAATCTTTAATAAACAATCTATACATTATTTCTGATTTGTTGTATGTTTGCATAAATACATTGCATGATTATTTCATCCCTAACTTACAAAAATTGTAACGATCTTCCTTCCATACGTTCAAACCCCTTCCCTAGAATAGAATATAGAATGAAATATGACAACAGGAACGAGCCGTTTGGTCCATTCTTGGGTTGCTACCCAAATTCCATGCTCTCTATCGTAAAGGCATCAATGATGCACATGCATCTCAATTAGATATAGATATTTCAATTACGTGTATATACCTTAACCACTCACAAGTATTTTGATTACGCAAACGTACTGCAAACATACATACACAGGCCCAGAGTTAAAAGTGATATAGGATTGGTTCTTTACAGAATTATGGGCTCCTTTTCCAAAATTTATCGATACGGTTTTTGAACGTGCTCACAGTGCCAGCAGAAACGACATCATAGGATAGCTGATTCCATGTTCTGGTAATTTTTACTGGAAAGAAGTTTAGAGCCAGGAATGTCGTATATGTTCTTTTTATTAGTTTCAGGCCATTATTTCCAACTTGCACGTTATCGTCTCTGACCAAAAGCCCTTGTGAGGTAACATCCTTGAAGCCATCGAGATATTTTTAGTCCCGATGAATTGTCCTCGCGGTTTCCTTTGTTTTAAAGAAATAAACATAAGCTGCTTGAGACGCCTTTAGCAGCTGAAATTACGAAGTACAGAAATCATCTTCATTCCTTTACGCCAAATAATATGCATTTTATTATTGTGTTTTCGTAGGATAGGAGACCACAGTTGCACTGTATATTCTAGATGTGGTCGCACTAACGCTTCATAGAGTGATGAGATGATGTGTATTTATCTTGTTTTCAAAGTTGATTATTTTACTAGCACTTTTGACGGTTTTTTCCACTTGTTTGTCATATTTTAGATTTTCAGTGATAATGATCCCAAAATTTTTTTATAGCTGTACTGCTTTATTAAGTGTGCTATTCATCGTACGTTGGGAATACCGATTATTAGCACCAACGTGCATGACTGAACACTTGTCAACGTTGAAGCTCATTTACCATGTCTCAGTCTATTGAAGTAGACGATTGAGGTCTGATTCAATAGTCATTCTGTCTCTTTCGATGTCTCTGTGACAAAGTTCCGTGTCGTCCTTGAATTTGTTGATTTTACTGATATTCCTAACGTCAAGATGTTGATGTAGATAATGAAGAAGAGCGGGCCTAAAACGCTTCCTTGTGGGACTCATGATGTTACAGGCGTCAGATAACTTACTTAGTCAAGCACTATCACTCATTGAGTGCCACCAGAGAGCCGATTTCGCAATCATCGGGCCAAATTTGTTTGTATGGATTCAGGAGGATGAGTTGTTTTTCTGCTTCTTCTTCTATTGTGAATGTGCAGTTCGTCAGGATTTTTTCGGGGTTTAAGGCGTGAAGTTGGTGAATTTCAGTTACGTGTTTACGGGTGAACACAGAAGTGAATTACGTACTTAGAATTTTGACTTTGTTCGAATTGAGTCATCAAGGTCGACTAGTGGTTTAATAGTATCTCTTTTGAGTCACCTCATTTACGTACTTATAGGAGCTTTTCGGGTTGGTTTTACTTGTGCTGCCAGTCTAATATTTTTATTCCATTTTTTGTATGTTTTATCATTTGTTTAACGACTTTACGGGTGCGTACATGTTTTTGACGATGGAGTTCTGTTTGGTATCTTCTAAATCTTTGGCATGACTGTTAAGGACTGTTTTACTTAGGATGAAATATGTATGCAATGTATTCATGCATACTTTCCAGAAATCAGACATTAAGTATCGATTAATTATTAAAGATTTTGTTATAATGCCGTATGAAGTTATAGGTGCCTAACGGTACCATACACTGTTTTTTGCATTTCGATCTCTTTTTGTATGTTATATCATTTATTTAACGACTTTACATGTGAGTACATGTTTTCGATTATAGGGTTCTGTTTGGTATCTTTAAATATTACGCATGACTGTTGTCTGGAATTTATAAGCGCTTGATTATTTGTGAAAACCGAGGAGAGTTTGTGGTTGGTCTCATTCGCTCTGTTGGAATGCAGTGCTCTGCAACGGTTGTGATTTTTTATTTTGGTTTCGTGAAGCATTCCCATGCATTTTTGTTCCACGTTAGTGTTTTGTAGTCAGAACTACTAAGCTCCTCTTTCATCAGTTCGAAGTTTGTCTGTTTGTTGTTTAGGGAGTTTCTGAGTTAAGTCCTATCGTAAAGGACGTGAAATTGAAATACAACGTCTATCATATGGTGATCACTGACCTTGTCCGTAACATCTAATCCAATTATTCTGAGGTCAGAGGTCGTCGTGAAGAGATGTAGGATATTGTTTGTCTAGATGGGTTGTAGACATGCTGCTGTAGGGAATTTTCATTTATCAAATCAGTAAACTTAGATTCAGATTCTTGATTTTAACGAGTAGTCCAGTATATACAGAGCAGATTGATGTCCTCCATGATTAGGGCTTTATTAAAATACTTAGAATATTTACATGGAAACCATAGCGTATATTCTGATCGGTGGTTGGGCTTCAATGTACGAGTACAATTTTAATGTTTTTTGTTTCGGGTGGATGGTGAAATGAAGTATTTCTATGTTTCTGTTACTTATTTGGGTTTAAATTGTGATTGCAGCCTTCCCTTTATTTAGATAATTGAGCCACCATCTCTGTTACTGAGCGACGGCGTGTCGACATTGTGGTAGACGTACCTTTTCAATGAGACTTCGGCTGGGCTATGTCTTAAACTTAAATCTTACCTCGTTTCACTGACAGCAATAATATCATGTTATAAGGTTACCGCAATGGTTTGTATTTCGTGAATATTTTGCTCTATACATTGTACGTTGCAAACTATGTAGTATGTTCAGGTGTCCAATATTTTAGTCGATCTTTTCGTTTTGAGTTTGTTCCCCTTGACTGGGTACATCGTTATTTTCATCTGCCACTTTGTGTGGCTAATTTGCATTATTTACTAATTTGCGATTTTTCCCTAATGACTGTGTTCCGTCCAGACATACGTTTGCTTCTGTTGCATTCATTTCATTGTCGTGTTGGTGGTGTGGTAGCACGTTTTTCTATAGTTCTTTCCAACATTGTTACTAACAGTTGAAAGTTATGTGGCTTTGCAAGTGTGTCTTATAGCACCAGAGTTGCGTGTTGCACAGATAAGTCTAAGAACCGACGCTTGATTGCACGTCGTGACGCTCGTGGGATGTAAATTCCACCTGCATGCTGCAAGTGAAGTACAGCTACAGATAAAGTGCATCTGTGTATAGCGAGTATAAGTTATTTACGGTAGCTTGCCAGCTGCGACTGGCCCAGCTCATTGAGACACGAAATACCAGAGATATGAGCTTCATGCGAGGCTGATAATACGGTTTTTAGAATGGAGTCTCCTCAAAGTCACGCTTGGAAGGTGCTTTGTTCGATCCAATGGAGGAATTTGTGAGTCTGTTGTGTTTAAACTCACTAAT
>VCRD01002578.1:34691-51888 GCA_006783055.1 Trinorchestia longiramus
AGCTGTACTTCACTTGCAGCATGCATTTGTCATGATGTCACGTTAGCGAGAAAACGTGTTTTTGTCAGGCTGTCACGTTAACGAAATATTGTGTTCCTGTCAGGATGTCATGTTAGCGAGAAATTATCTTTTTGTCAGGATGTCAAGTTAGCGGGAAATTGTGAATAAGAAAACAAGCCATGTCTGAGTTTCAGGCGTCTTCAAATGTGCTCCACTTTTTCAAGCACTAATCAGACTTTGGTAATTTCAATCCACTTCAGCACGCTAATATTTATTAGAATTTAATTTTTGATTCTAATTTGAAGTTCCAATCATTTTATATAGGGTAGTGTAGGACTTATAATGAGTTCAATCCTAAATGCGTAATTCATTATGTCCCAGGGCCTAATTTGGTTCATTTAGGTGTAGATTCAAAATATAGAAAGTTACATAGCGATTTGCCAATTATTCCAGAAGCGCTGGTCAATTACAATGTATGTATTATAGCGTGGTCCTTATTTATTGTTTCATACATTTAAAGGGGTTTGATGTTTTAAAACGAGCATTTGAAAAACTTTGAACCTTTTGAATTTATGAAAAAATAAATAACTCCCTCCTTAATATACAGGGTAAATAAAAATGCATACACACTTCAGGGAATTAAAGTTGTACAAACCATTGAAAGCGAAATTTATTTACACATTACAATATTAACACAACTTTACTCTGGCCTCTGCAATTACAAGAAATGGTCAGAGTGTTGATGATTAGCTTTCAGATATTTATGCGTCCGGTGAACCACTGCATGGGCAACATTGATTAACGTGCGTAGTGGAATTGCAGAACATGCATTCTCAATTTCGTGTGTAAGGGCTTCACTATTGTCGATTTTATGCAGTATACGGCATATTTAAAAGTCTCATACGTAAGAGTCTGCAGGTGTTTTAATTCAGGCCTACCACTTGTGGAAATTACTCGTAAAACGGAGTTCTTGGGTCCTGATACTTGTTCTAATTACATTAAATAATCTTGGGATATAACATTTCTACTGAACCGACATGAAAAACATATTATACTCATACTGTTCACTTATGTTCCACGTACACACTGTGCTGTAAACTTTTTCATGACGCTAGTAAACTTTTTTTATCGGACGCTGTAATCATAAAGCAGATGATTATAATTGTGATTCTTGTTTAACTATGATTCTTGATACCATACCGAAAACCACCACATTTCCCTCACCAAAACTGTACAGTTTTCATTATGCAGTTTGATTTTAAACTTTCATCAATTGAAGGGTGGACAGCACTAGTGGACTACTTGCATTTTTTCCCGTGGTAAATATAATATATTTTCCACGGGAAAAAATGCAAGTAGTCCACTCCCGTGCTGTCGCTAACACAGCGCTGACAAAGGCGATTACGATGCAGTAGTTTACTATATGAAGGCTGGACAGCACTAGTGGATTACTTGCATTTTTTCCAGTGTGAAAAAATGCAAGTAGTCCACTAGTGCTGTCCACCCTTCAATTCCTCTTCTCGTAAGCTCGTAAGCTGTTTACTGTCGCTACAATGTACATTCAAATTAGAATCAACACTAAAAAATACTTTGCTTCAATCGTCTTCTTACGTAGACGATTGGTAGTAGTAGATTAGATAGATTAGTTCTATGTAAAGAGAGGTCATTTTGGGCAGCTAAGACTGTAGCAATCGTTTGGAGGAAGAGCTTGTGTGTACAGATGCTTGATTAGATCTTCTCAGACGCCACCTTTTCTTGCCGTCTCTGTTAATTCCTATTGGGATGAGTTTTGTCCGTCATTTTCATGACACGGGCGACCGTAGGTAATACCAAGGTTGTGTTCATAAATTGTAATCGCTTTTTCAGGTTTGTGTTCAAATAATGGCTAAGTAGTAAGTCGGGCCAGGTTGGCCAAATATCGGGCTGTAGTGTAGGAAGAACATGAATGAATGAATTAGATTGTTTCGTTTGCTTACTTACTAGAGAGTAGGGTGCACACTCACAGAGTTAAGCGAGAAAGCAGGAATTTTCATAGAAATTGCAATAATATAGCCTTTTTTCATTAGAATCTGCCGTCTTTAGCTTTTACATGTGATGGAAATTTTTTGTGAACGTTGAGGGTCGCCAGTGTAGCCAGACTCTCCAGTAGGGGGAGTGAAACATTTATTCGTTCATGTTAAAACTTCTTATTCATTAAATTTCTGATGAATAACAATGGAATATGCCAATTCTATATATGAACACAAATGCATGAACTAAACATAACAAATATAAATCCATATACGAAGGAACGAATAAATTATAGTAAATAATGAATTTATACACCAATTCGTATATTTAGTTGTAAGAAAAGTATTTGTGCATAACAAAATTCTGATTTTGATGACACGAAACAATGATTGGATAAAGGTCTTGTCACTAGAACTTTCTAGTTTGTTCCAATAATTGTTGTCAGTAGTCACATTGAAATGTCAAAAATACCAGCTGGTTTATTAACCACTAAGAAATCATACAGTAATGTCATAATAACGGTGTTAGGTCGATAACTCACAAATTCGGTGAAAACCATTCTTATTTAATAGGGAAAAGCTGGCTATAGTTACCGAAAATATCGCAGTACCTTCAAATATCATTTTCTACCATTGCTTCATTTATTCAGAGATACATAAAATAAGAACTGTTGAATACAAAATAAGATCTGGTGCACCTCGCAACATTTCACCTTGATCCTTCAGAAAAATTAAATGATTAAATTAAATAACATTGTGATCACCAGAAAAGAGTTAAACGAAAATTCACTAACTCCAGGGACTAGTGTTACACTAGGATCAATCGACAAAGAACTCCATAAAGATTACCTGAAGTCACGTACTCCTAGAAAAACTCCACTGTTAACTAAAAGGTATAGAGATGCCCACACAATTTATTTCTCAACATAAAAACAACCCTGATATATTCCAGGAAAATGTTCTATGGACAGACGAGTCTAAAATTGAATTGTTTGGATGAAATTCACTTATCCATGTTTTGAGAAGAGATGTTACAGCCTACGCGCCGTAGAACACAATTCCTACTGTAAAGTTGGTAAGTGGTAACATCATGGTGAGGTGTTTTTCTGAAAATGGGACTGGTAATTTACATGTGAAAGACGGTTAATAAATACAGAGGTGTATCAAAATATTTAGAACAATAATGTACTGGATTCGGCAGGAAAGCTTTAGCTCCATGAACAGTGAGTTTTACAACAGGATGACCCTAAGCACACGCTGAAGTCTACCAAAAAGTGGATTGTCAATCACAATTTGAAACTACTAGAATGGTCAGACCAGTTTCCAGACTTTAACCCCCATGAAACTGTTCTTTGAAAATTAAAATCCATTTAACACGTGGCCTCCGATTGCCTGATAGGTGTAAAACTTCACTCTGTATGCATAGTCACTAGAAGGATCTGAAAAAATTACAGAACCTAACCTAACTGGTACACATACATTGTACCACTTCGGAGTCAACGTGTTAAGAGCTCCAACGAGCATTCCAGATTTCAAGGATATTTATAAAGAGAATTAGGGCAAAATTCCTAAAGAAACACATAAATCATAAAGAACTACAGAAAAAAGGGATTGAAGTCGAATTGAATAATAGTTATGCTGTGAAATATTAAATTTGAATTGCCTATTACTTGTGTTCTGTACGAATGCTTTCTTCATCCCTAAATATTCGTAACTGAATATAAATTCCATATATATATACAACAATTTTTTCGTTTCTTTTGCATATTCTTAGTTTATACCTGTGTGTACAACTATAGTATCGGTACATACTATTTATGTTCATTAGAAATTTATTAAAGATTTTTAACATATACGAATATCTGTTCCCCTAGTGCATATACGAATACGCTGCTTCCCAGTTGATCATTGTAAAAACTAGAAAGTATCTCCCGGTACTGATACTAGCAAGAACATACAAACCTTACTAAAAATGGCTGCGAAAGAAGACTATATTTCAGAAGTTATAGCAAGACTATTGTGTGTTTTTATTCAACAACACCTTAGTTGAAAGTTATTTTGATAGAAAGGACACAAATAATTTCCTTAAGCAAAATCTTTGGATTTTTACACTAACGCAATTCTTAATTCTACGAGACTCTTAATTCCTTGGAAAAAGTTCAGTGAATGTACAATGATTCACTTGTATCAATTAGTATTTCTGACTTGACCTGGATGTTCATTTACGCATATAATTATTTACAATCATTGTATGGAAATAAGTAAGTTGGTAATCATTACCAATTTTATTTCAATTCTTTTACTTCCAATTTACGAGTTTTTCTTGGAGAAAAACTAAAAAGAAAATGTACTTATTGCAATTTCAGAGTATTAGATTCAATACATAAAAAGCGTTACTCATTAGTGGAACCAAATCCAGATACACATTGACACAGACTTGCCGGAATGGTAACTAATAATTTTCTTCCAGTATTACTCTAACATACAACTAAATTATAAATTTCACACGACTATCCTCTGCTTAGAATGTTGACCACAAGTTATTTAAGACTGAAAGGTACTATAACTTTACGAGAAATCTTACGGAAACGACATAATGATGTAAACTCCTAGTGTACACTGTACAAATCACAACAAGCACGACGGTTGGTAGCAGTACCGAGAGCTGCCTTCACTAAGCAAAGTGTTTGTACAAAATTTAACGTATTATAGGTATGCTTGAATAGAGAAATGCGATAACCAGGTCAACATAGTTAATAAGCTAACTGGAGTGCACTGTGCTGCTTTTCCTACAACCCGACCTACTGCAAACTGATTGTAAAGTACAATCAGACGTCGTAAATGTCCACACAAGGTGCAGGGGTTCGCGCCCAGCATCCATCCCGTATTAATCATCTGATAACTCATTGAAGCAGCTTGATGTGCCTTTTTAGTCGGTGGATCTAAAGTGTTGTAACAATCTCATGTCGGCGTATTAACTCCAACAGATGCGCGTATTAACTCCTCCGGCCTACGGATGCAGACGGCGATGTGGGACTGTTCGACTCGCTACGAGTCTGATATACCGGCCATTTAGACCTGGTTCGACAGCAGTATGGGAAACCGAAGGACGGACACATTTTCTAGGTGGGTTGCAGAGACAATTAACGCAGTGTCGTCAGCTTTAAAAGAGGTTACACATCAATATTGATATGTCTACCACTCTGTCCCGTTAAATAAATATGAAGAGTTGCAAAGGGTTCTCGTATCTGGATTGTATCTTTTCTTGTAGAGATAGTACGTTCAGTACAGTAAAGGGAAAATAGATATTTTAATTCTGAACATTACTATTAATTGCTAATCTATAATTGTTAAGATGCCCAACGGGTAAATATGAACTCGTAATGTAGAATTTCTAGCGATATGTCCTACTGGTGAATATTAACTACAAGTTATGAATGGTTGACGTAATACTTGCTAGGATAAAGATTTCATTACTTTCCTATCGAAGAAAACCTTTCTGTTGATAATTTTATTTACTTTTACAAGTCGCTAGATATGATGGATATCCGTCATGGCAAGATTAGTCTTTCCTTAGCTATAGAAAAAACCTAACTGTAGATTTGTTTACAGCCTTCGAACTTTGTTTCCGTGGATGCCAGTGGGTTCGACCTGGCGTAGCGCTACAGACGTAATTATGCGTCGATTTTTTCTTGCCCCCCATTTACTGGTCCCGTTTTTAAAGGTTTATACTAAGAATTTTTCTAGTGAGTCTTCCATAGCACAACTTCAATAACACGAATGGCGTTGTCCTGTGGCGCACAAGGTGAGATAACGAAACCTTACATCTGCCGGCCAAAGCTGGAGATTATCTTCAGCATGAGAGGAGAATGTCTTGCAGAAGGAGAGGATCCTCATTTCTCTGCTTATCAAGGTGTTCTATGGTCGACACAAGCGTTGAGAATGAACTCAGACAGACTTCTAAGGAACTTTCATTGTCATAAATCTCGACAATGTGCTACAGCGGTTAGTAGGTGCCTCTACGCAACATGCTGAAGAAACTACGTTAACTGGAGTTCACAATAATCAGTCGTTCTATTGCTTGTATCCTGACGATTTATGCGTCTGAAGAAAGTAGCGATGACTGTTTTTATGATCACTCGAAGTTACCAGAGCGCCGATAGTAGCTGAAGTCAATGCATGCGAGGTCGAGTCTACTGTACAATGCCCTTTTTGTCACTTCAATGACTTCTTTAAAACATTAATAAGTGCCTAAAGTAAAAGTTAGGAGCCTTGTTTTATACCTAGGTATAAGACGCTTTCTTAAAATGTTCATAACTTTTTTCATTATATAAATTTTTATGAATATTTGAGTGTTAAATGTTGATGGCATGAGAATTAGTATACATAATCGGTTTCATGATTAATTTCCTATGAAAAAACATTTATGAACAAAAGTACATTTTTAAAAGTGCAAAAAAGTAAACGATACTTTTTAAAAACTTGTCGACCCGGTTTATTTCAGTGCTATGAAGTTCACATACTGTTCGTAAACAACTCTTACCGCCTTCGTAATCCACCAGATGGCCAATAAGAATTATTAAAGTTATAAACACAGCCTCTGCACCATGCCACCGAACTGTCCCCTTAATGAAGATAAATGAAGATTTTCCTATCGAGGAAGATAAAATTAGTTTATAAACAGAAAGGAAAATGCATCAATTTTATTGCAAAGCAACTATCGAGGTCCTGAATTGTTGTAACTATCTAAAGTAGTCTTATACGGATTTCCACCACTTTAGTCTTCAGTACTAGCTGGGTAGTTCAATAGTTCGTATTCTAGTAATAAAATATAGTTGCAGTGTTTATACAGGGGACGTTGATGAGTTTCATAACGCTGTGACAACCTGTGTATGTCAAAGAGTGTAATGCACATCTACCAACGACGAAGTGACAAAATAAATTATTTTTTCTGACACTGTGATGCTGTACAGGTGTACAGTAAAATGAGTGTGAGATACAATTATCAAGAGAAGTTTTGGACAAATTTCAACTTATCCTCGTCTACGCTACTCCCTGGGTGGGAGGACGATATCATCTGACTGTTTTATATAAGTTAAAATGTTTTTTTAATGTTATTTAACGCTTCGATGATGGTTTTTATTTTTTGTCATTTTTTAAGGATCTTAAGGTGTTACAAATTTTTCCTTCATGGTTGTCAGCTCTGCAACATTTTTATCTCTATTTAGGATTTTTAATTCTTCGAAGGTTTTAAATTTATCAGTCATTGTTGTTTACTTCTTCGCTCAGACGTTACTGGTTTCTTCTTGCTCTTTTGGTTCTTTTTTTCATGTTTGTTTACATTTTTTAGTAATTTTTAAATTTTCTCCTGTTATTTTTAATACTCCCAAGGGTTTAAATTAATATTTCCTATTTGTATTCAAGTCTTTTGAGTCTCAGGACTGACTGTACATAACATTTCTCTACTTGCTGGTCACAGATTTATATCGTAACTCTGGTAATAATTCACTTAAAAACATTCATAATCTGTGTTGAATCACAGTGTTGATAATGCGACGTGAAAAATAAAATACCAAACATGACTTCTATTCTAATTTATTTGTCGACACAATTTTTGGTCCGTTCTGTTTAAAGTTGGACTCTTGTGATGTAGATACGACTGACAGGAACAAACGGACATACAAGTGTGCTTGTCTCCCACGCACAGTGCGAGGGTAATAAGAGACGGTCGTCCGAGTCACGTTCAGTACAACCACAGCCTCAACAGTGTTGAACACAGCTCTGCTTATATCAGGTGAGTCATTCTGGTGGGTCATTCTGGTGGGTCATTCTGGTGGGTCATTCTGGTGGGTCATTCTGGTGGGTCATTCTGGTGGGTCATTCTGGTGGGTCATTCTGGTGGGACATTACAGTAAGTCATACATGTACAGGCAGTTCATGAAGGTGGGTTTTGGAAATGGGTCATGCAGGTGGGTCATGCATAACTTGTTTCCATGTTTTTAACTTCATTTTTGTTCTAAATAAAACAATCACGCCAAATAACTTTTCTTCTATTTCAGCCTTCTTGCTTACCTGCATTTCAGATGTATAAATTTGCCTTTTCTAAGTTAGGCCTATTAGTAGTATTCAATTTTAGAATGACAAAGAGTAAGCAGATACATTTTTGTAATGATGCAACAGGCTAAATATATAAAATAGATAAAATATACATGTTCTTCAATATTTATTTGTTAAAAATAATTTGCTATGTTTCTAACGTAACGATGTCGATTTTTCTGAATGATAAGGGTTTGTCCAGAATTTATTGGATCCTATATGTCACCACCAGTTTCATGACCTGTGTCAGCAGGGTGCCAGAAGACTTGTCTCCAAGATACTATCTCAACCTAACAAAATTTCCTAAACTAAAGTTTCTAACTCCGTTCGTTGTATTGGCAGCTGAGGTAGATGAACAGTGAATAAAATAATTTTAATAATAATAATGGTTTTAACGATCAAAATAATGATAATTCTTTTTGTTTCAGCTCCAAAATTCCGTCTCTGACATGATGAAAGTGTTACTACCGTTCTTGTTGCTGCTTGTGGTCATGGTCTGCGCAGACCTCACTCACATCGACCACGGCGTGGTCAGTCAATCGAGGCATACGTAGTTTGGTCTCTTTCTTAACCCTCATGTTGACCAGGAGCTTGCCCAATTCTGGCTTTGATCGCTGAAGTAAAGATGACGTTAAAGCAATAAGATTAGGATCTGCACAGACGACTTTCATCAATAAAATTAACTCTTTGAATACGGGGGAAATCTATACAGGGATTCATTAAAAAAGTTAAGAGTTTGATTTTCAAAGACTAAGTGAGGGTAAAACGTCGGTAAATAAGGCAATACTTCGTAATATTACTGTTGTTGAAGTTTTACTGTAAGAAGGCAAGGGTCTAACGAGCACTAAAATATGTGTGGTATTTGGGGTCAGATACCTGAGGGAGTCACTCGAGATTGTTTAGTATTATTACACACTTCTACATATTACACATTTGGTACAATTATCTAACTTTTAATAATAAATACTAAAGAAAACAAATGAATAACACAAATTATTGCACAGGTAAGAGAGGAGGCAAATAAATAACAAATTATCACACATGTACGAGAGTTTAAATAAATAATAAATTTTTGCACGGGTAGGAGAGTATATAAACAAGTAACACAAGTAATAGGGTAGAGGAAAGAGAACACTAATAAAACACAGTGATCATCACACGAATACACACGACAGGCATTCATTCAGGAACAGAAGTCGCCTGATATTCTCCTGGTTTTAGTTTTGGTTTCTCGAGAGAAAAGGCATTTTATGTACGCATCCCGTTTTGGGACACTGCGTTGAAGCTCTCCATTGCGTGCTTAGCCTCATCAAATGCTGGGGCAATTGTTCTCTTCTATGAAACGGCAGGTGTGCTGGAAACTGGATACATTTCTTGGAAACTTTCCTTGAACTCGAATATTTCTGTGCAGGAGTTAGGACGGCCTTCACTGATTTCTTTCGATGTGGTGGACGTCGGCGCCCAGGGTGAGTTTCTTTGTTGTAAGGTGCAGGTAAATTAGCTCTGGTGAGCTAACTTCACCACATACAAGATACAGAACACAATTGTCATGCAGTTATGTATCAACTTCCCTGTAAAAAAAGCAAAAAACACAAGTTGTTAGCGACTAATTCTCTGTGACATAAATTTCTAGTTGCAGTATAACTTACCATGTTTCTCTGGATTTCGAAAATAATTCAATGAAATATTATGCAATGGAAGAAGCTTCCAGTTCATGTCCTGATGACCGTTATTTTCATTGTAAAGATTCATCTTGACACAAGTTATTTTTTAAAGCATTCTCTGTGGGATATAAGAGGAAGAATGACACATAATATTTTCGTGTATTGACTTCTTGCTTATAAATGGTGAACTTAATTTGTTAACAGAGATGAGAGCCGAATGCAACGGACTGTGCCACTACACAAGCATCACGGTAAGGAGGCGTAAGGCTGAACATCACCTTCTAAAAACTCAACCAAATGTTGATGTATACGTTTTCTGGATGTACGAAAATGTTTTCATGTTTCACTTAATGTCCTGAAGTACAGGCACTGAGTTGATCTGGGTAGCAGTTAATACAGGAGTTCATGTCAACAATCAATACACCAGTTATCGTCAACAGTCAAAACAGCAATCGATCAAGTGGAATATTAACTAATTTAATAACAAATACTGATAAGCACAGTTACTAAGCTTGTTGAAATATTTTAAGTATAACAACATATATGAACAAACATGTTGCTCGGATAAATTTACATACTTTTTAATGGCATTAAAAATTTAGGTGACATATTCGTTGCTCACATCTGAACAGTTACTGATATTATAGAAAATGTTGCACTGCAAACATTAAATGAAAATTAATAACAAAGCAAATATTACAGCGAAGCTTTTTAGTCATCCATATACGAGTGTGTATTTCACAGGAGTTGTTTCAATAACTTATGGTATAACAATTTTATTGGAAAAATTCATTTAAAATTTCAAATTGAATGGGTAGTTGTGCATGTGTTTAATCATGTATTAAGTTAATCACCCGTATCACGGTCAAAAAAATGAATAATTTTTACTTATACCTCATTCCCATTGACATTAGCAACTATGTTTGAACAAGTAATTACTTTTACGTAACTATGCTTTAACAAGTAATTATTTTTCTGTTGTTTCGTCTCTGTACTTAACAAAAACCTTCTACCCCACTTACGTTCCAATTATTTCTTAATACAACACGCACAACGGTTGAATTATCAAGTTAAATTACCTAGATGTTTCCATCAAATTTTGCTGAAATCCTAATTCAAATTATCCTCAATGCGTGTGCAGAAATATCTTTAACTTATAGACCGAATTAACTTATATCGCTGTTCAGGATCCACATCTGCATGTTTCTGTACATTTTAATATATTTCAGTAGAATAGGATCCAATTTAAGAAACAGATGATGTTATAGTGCAACTAGTGAATTACACTGTGTATGAGTTCCTGTGTAAAATAATTTGACGCGTGCAGGATCCCTGTGAGAAGTACGGTTTTCTGCGCTCCAGCTGCTTCAGATTGGAGAGCAGTGGATCTGCCAAAGATGGCTGCTACTGCTGCGTCAGGTTGTCGAACTGATGGCTGTCATGTCTGCTTCACGTCATAAATACTTTTGTCAGCTGCATTGCTTCAATTATTAAAAATAAACTGAGCTAGTGTCTTCCTTAAAAATGTGGGTTAGTTTTCTGTTATTTTGAGGAAGGTTGTACATTCTAATATCCGGTGTGACGGCCACCAGCTTTACGCTTAGTCCCAAATGACATTCAATAGTCGGTAAGCTCTGTCGTTGTAATATATGTAAGCAATTTGCGACACTGATTGTTACAAGCTGATACTAGAGATCTTATTGTCAGATTAAGAACTAATAAATTCCAGCGTAATGACATTTTTCCATAACCTTAACGTTGGCAAGGTATTTTATTATGGGACAGAAATTTTTATAAATCTTGTGCGACTCTGTATTTGTGATACATCAAACCAACTGGGACCCTCAGAAGACGCAGTTGTCCCATCAGCCTTGCGTATAAATGTATAAAGGGGGATGTATGGGAGTTTGAGGGAAGGAGAATACCCCTGTTGTGGAGAACCTGTTGTGATCTTCTACGGACATCTCATCCATCTTCGGATTCACGCTTGGTACCCACCAGTAAAAGGTAGATGTAAGCAGATGTTTTGCAGCAACATCAGCCATACCAAACATAGGCTTCAATAGGCTGTCTAACTAATGTGAGGGTTGCCGATGGATATTAAACTCTCGGTGAAACACTTCGGACTTACCTACCTTGCTTGTGAAGATTGGATCCAGTGAATAAAACGGGCAAAAAAATGGGCAGAGATTAAAAAATATAATTTTCATATAAAGTTCAGAGTGATGTAGATTAAACGTGTAAAATCTCAAAATAAATTGAAATATCTAAATAGTGTTCAACTGTATATTGAAATATATACGGTGAGAACAAAGTCTTTCGGACCTGCAAAATAGCAACAAATTGTAATAATTGGATAAAAAAATTTAAAAATGAATTGAAAAATATTTACTTAGAGTCTTTATGTACGCTCGTTTTGAATATGGATTTTAATTTCATGCCTGCATTTAAAACTTTCTGCTGCATTACATAGGGCGTCTTTAGAAATTTTCTTCCATGGCTTTTTTAGCAAGGCTTTCAAAGCTTTAATTGTTTTGCGAAATGTAGCACAGGCCTCAGACTCCAAAACCGACAAAACACAAAATTCCATTGGATTGGGATCAAGTGATGACGGCAGCCGCATTTCCTTGGTCTAAAACCTTGGGAAATGAACTTCACACTAATTTTGTGTTTTGTTGGACGTGTGTGAGGATGCACCGTCCTGTTGGAGCATGAAGAATTAGTGTTTGAAAATGTCTCTGGCTTCCTTAAGACCTGGAGTTAATATTTATTTGATACATTAATTTGTGTTAAATATTGCTTCAGGTTCCACAAAAACGAAGAAAGACTTTTATGCTTTGGAAATGACAGCCCGCACCATAACGTAAGCAGGTTTTTGTCGTCTATAAACTGTTCATAGGGTATCTAGAGCATCTCCAGAAATTTTTCCCTAAACTCGGTTATTCTGGTTGGTGGTTGAACCTCCCCCCAATAGTGAAGATTTTCTCACCTAAAAATTCCATGTCATCTATGAACATGGTCTGTTTAAGTCTGTTCAGAAAAACTTTAGACCTTACCAACCGTTTTTCTTTTTACAGGTCTGTCTGTTGCTAGGACATTCACGTCTTGAGTGGTGACAAGTTTAAGTATTTTTGCACAATGTTTCTCATGGTTTTCTCACTCACATGCATTTCTCTTACCATTTTCCTCATTGGCCTCTTTGGGTTTCACCTGACTGTTGCTCTGATAGCTTTGATATTTTTGGGGTGCGAGAAGTTCAAGCGTTATCACTTCTAGGACAATCTTCAGTTGTTCCCAGTTTTTTAATATAGCCGAAGTGTGATAGACGGTTGATTTGTGTGCCAGGAGCTAATTGACAGTCTTTAGTTTTGTCCTGACAGCGCGATGGAGGTCAATAATAGCTGCACATGTACCTCTCATTTTCTGGCAAGAGTGATAAGTAGTAGTTTAATGTTTCGGGAATCTAAAAGACATGATATAAATTAACAATTACGAATGATTATCTCTAAAGAAATGTAGTTTAACAACTTCATCATTTGATGTTAAAAATAAGTCCAAGGCCTTAGTCCATATCCTGTAATTAAGGTATTTAAACTTCGAATTAAAAATTTTGAGGTTCATATTTAAATAAATAAATTCCAAATTTGTTCTTCTGAAGGTTAGAACTAATAATTTCTGACACTTTGATTGACATTGGGAAATACATACCCTAATCTCACTTGACATGCTGCTTAGACTGGGGCTATCACGTATGTATATCCGTCAAGTTCCAACTGTGAAACAATCTGAAAACAACTGTATTTTTATTGTCTTTTTCCTACGCCTGGAACGACGATAGGAAAATGACGAAATCCGATGATAATTACCGGTAAACCGACGATAAAATTCGGATTGGGCATTCTTATTTCTGTACCCAGCCAAATCTAATTTTATGATTCGTGTTCGATTCCATGTACATCAGCAGTGAGATTTCATGTTCAAACCGCTCATCATTGTAATTTTTTGGTGTACGACCAAATGGCTTATCAAATATTCAATTTCAATCGTAATTTTCTGATCTTATTAAGCGATCAATAGATAATACTTGGAATCATTGCAACATTTTTTCAATATTATGTCCAATGAGCATCAGGTGCTGAAATTGCTTCTCGCAATTTGAATACCTTTCATAGCGTAAATACAACTTTTCTGAGAGTTCTAGTTCGTGAGTAGTATCAAAGAACGCGGTCAATATCTGGTTTGCAGGTAAAATATTATTCTCGAGGAGCATTAGAATATTGCGCTTTATCTGAGGAACTTGAGGACTTGCTACGTCTTGACGTGGAGAGCAACGTAATATTGAGTGTTGTTCAGTGTCTTGCTATTCAAAATTCAAAGAGATGCCCATGGTGAGTCACTAATATTCATGTATATTGAAAAAATGGGCTACACAACTGTTCCAAGGATACAGTACAATGGCTTCAGAGATATTGAACTTTCGAAACAGAATAGCAGCATTGTTACAATACATTCACTTGGAGAAACTAAAGTTTCTTAATTCAGAACAGAGATGAGAAATTAGGAAATTTCTGACAAAAAAATATACGTATAGAGGAAATTTGAAATTTTCTTTAATACCAAATCAATTCAAACTATTTTATTGTAAACACTTGTACGATACCTATTGTGCTGTAAATTACAATGTAATTAGAGTCTCTAAACCTTTTAATATACTTCCTGCATAATTAAATTCTACTGATACCACTTCGACTAATTAATTAGTACTCGGAATTGTCTAAAATTCGTTGATGAATTCCCACGTCAGTTAGGTACAGAACACATTTTAGGAGTTTTTTCTCTTGCAGTAATTTTTCTCAATATACTGATTTTTTGCGTTGTGACGTCATTTTCAAGTAGAAAAACTAATCTCTCAAGCTGGAAAGCAAAAGCTTCAGTTCATTAGGCTCTCGAACTGACTGGCCACATTTGTTATTCGTGATTGCACGGACAGAACCATGGGGATTAGCAGAGTTGATTGATTGACTCGAGTTCCTCCAACTTATGGAGCCATGATAACTTCATATACATTACATATAACAGTGCAGACCGCTTATTTTCGTAATTATTCGAATGCAGTAAATTCCAAATATTATTTTTATTTTATTGAACTCTACGTAGGTAATACATTTATTTACAATACAATTCAGATACATTCACCTGTGATAGAACAGACTCTAAACGCACTTCAATTTTCCAAGCACCCTCAACTTGAGGCTACATTCATGTCATCTACATATCCTTTGTTAAGAACACAAGTATAGATACAGGCATCAGTGTTAGATTCTTTTAAGTCTAATTGCTTCAAACAACTATCGAGAGTTGTTCTCCAACACTTATGATACTGCTTTAGCCCATACAGTGATTTATTCAGTTTGGAAAACAAGATTTCTCTGCATTTTGAAAGGAAACCTTCTTGCTGGGTCAAGCAAATTTCTCCACTCAGGTCATCATTCAGAAATGCAGTAGCCCTATCCATATCATTATGCTGCAAATTACACTTAGCTGCATGAGCTAATATTGAGAGCTAACTGACTCAGATCTTACTACAGAACTGAACGTTTTTTCATAATCAATTCCAAATTTCTAAGCACAACCTTGTGCAAAACTAGCCGAACCTTGTACGAGCAAATATTTCCATCAGGCCCAACTTTCTGTTTCAAGATATATTTACACCTGATTGGCATCTTGTTCTTTGGACAGTCTTCCAGAGACTAAACATTATTGGTTTTCATGGATGTCATTTTCTCCAACATAGCTACTTTCCACACTTTAGACTCAGACCCTGGAAGTGTTCCCTCCACACTTACAGAAAAATAAAAATTTATTTAGTGCCTAACACATCCATTCTCCATATTTATCAGAAGCTGTTCTGTTCCTAGTTAACAGCGGAGCTCCACCTCTCTTTCTGAGTCATCAGGTGTTGACTATTGAGAGAATGAACATGGAACACATTGCTTTTTTAAGGTCTCTTCTCACATGGTATACGTTGAGATTGATTGAAGATTACATCTCTACTCAGCATGATATTTTACCTCTAAAATCGTTTAGTCTGCATTCATTTTCCACGGCCATGCCCTACAAGAACACAAGTTTTGCTTTTTTTTAGTCAAGTTTCTCTCTTTCATGCTTGGAAACATGTGGATAAGCCATGCACCTGAATCTTCTAAGATGTTGTACATTAGGCTTGTGCCCATTTGAAACCTGATAAAAAGAAAAATTCTTGAGAGCACTAGTAGGGCCACTATTTTTAACATATACGAGTACAGCAATAGAGACAGCTTCTGCAGCCCAGAATGTTTTGGGCAACTGTGAATCAGATGACATAACTTTCGCTGATTCAAGGACTGTTCTGGTAATTCTTTTTGCAATTCAGGTTTGTTCAGGAGTCTTAGGTGCAGTCTTTTGATGAACAATCTCATTCCCTTTCAGAAATATATCAAATTAAGTTGACATATACTCCACCATTATTAGTACACAGGATTTTTATCTTGAGATAATGATTCTCAACAAAAGTTTTGAATTCAGTAAGCACCTTAACGACATCATTCATGTTTCTGATAATGTACATCCGTGTGTAACTAGAATTATAATCAATAACGGTCACTAAATAGTTTTTCCTCCCAAAAGAACTGGTATAAATTTTCAGTAAACATCACTATTTATTAGCTAACGAAAAACACGTGAATTTTTACACAACTAGACCTGATATTTTGCTGGTGAATCTAAACTTTTGTATGTAAAAAGTGGAGTCATATAAATTGAAAAATGTAGCGTTTCTGATTGTTTTAAACAAAAATCTATGATCTAACACGTTTTCTAGTGCACTTCTGATTATTTCTTGTATAAATAAATGAACAAAAATTTGTATGAAATTCTACAAAAAACGTAAAGGTATACCCCTAAGTTTTTTCACTGAAATTCAAAATTGCACAAAACTCTTGGAAACGTCTACATGCAAATATTCGTTCGTATATCACGAAAAACGCCTCAGTTTTTAGACAACTGTATTACAATTTTAGCGAGCGAATCTGAAATTTTTGTTGGTATAAAGAGTGCTAACGTCAACTGAAAAATGGGGCGTTTATGATTATTTTACACGGAAATCTATGATCTAATGTGTTTCCTAGTGCACTTCAGATCATTTCGAATTATAGAATAGAATAGAATAAGGCAATAGGAACGAGCCGTTTGGCCCATTCTTGGTTCAATACCGAAGTCCCATGCCGTCTAAAGTAAATCCATCAGTCATGCACATACACGTAAGTCAATTACCACGTAAGTCAATTTAGTCGTGTGCACACATACCACTCACGCACAGGCGTTTATGTCACGAGCATTTATCTCAATCATACATTAACCTTAAGGAGTTAGGGACATAGTTAGTAGGAT